>JAAGEH010000045.1:44360764-44403464 GCA_011751065.1 Lasiurus cinereus | reverse complement strand
CTTCTTCTTCTTCTTCTTCTTCTTCTTCTTCTTCTTCTTCTTCCATCTTCTCCTTCTCCTTCTTTTCTTCTTCTTCTTCTTCTTCTTCTTCTTCTTCTTCTTCTTCTTCTTCTTCTTCTTCTTCTTCTTCTTCTTCTTGAGGTTTTTACAAGGGGCTCAAAGATGCTATGGTCCTTTCACAAATGGTAACAAGTGACCTCAACATTTCAGTGGCTTTGACCTAATACAAATTTATTTCTTATTATGACACAGCCTAACCCAGGTGGGGCCCTTAGCTCTGCAGAATCATTTGAGGGCCCAGTGTCCTTGCTTCATGTGGGGCCCCTCCTCACTTCTCAGAAGCCTCTCCATCAGGAGTGGGTGGGACATTTGTGTGCCAGGCTTGGAAGTTGTGCTCCCACTTCCACACATACTCCACTGGCCAGAGCTCAGTCCTTGGGCCACACCTGACTCCAAGGGGAGCCAGAAAAGTTGCTGTAGTGTGTGCCTAGGAGAAAGCGGCAAAGAGCAGTTTCTGCCCCATGGGAATCCCTCTCCATCCTTTTACAAGTGGAGCAGAGTGCAGTTTGGGCCACTAGGAAGGCTCCATGGAGGAGGGAGCCTTGGCTGTGGGTTTGGAAGGATGGTCAGCTTCTTCCCAAGATGGGGTGGATGTTGTATGTAGAGGTCCAGAGGTGCTCCATACACAGGGACCCTTCTCCATCCCCCCTCTCCATGGGCACTTCCCAAGACACATGGGGACAGAGCTGAACTGCCAGCTGAATCAGGATGGAGCGGTATCCTTTGGGAGGGCTAAGAAGGGAGGCTTATCCCAACTATCCCCGGCTACCCACACAGATTAGTCCAAATCTCATCTCTTTTCACAAGGACAAAGCATGGACATTTTGTGAATCAAGAAGGTCTTTTTTTTAGCCAATAATTACATATTCATTAGAGAAATGTAATAAAAATCATTCCTCTTTTCACTTATGTAAATGTGATTTTTCTGTAGCCATTATGTAATTTCTGGTATTTTTCAGAAAGGCTATTAAGAATAAATGGGCCACCATGTCTCAATTGGCATGCAGATTTAAAAGTGAGAAGTGCCTCATTAGTCAGGGAGAGCAGAGGAGAGAGACATTTTCGTGGAGAAGACTCTGGCAATGCCCAGCACACGTGTCAGCTTATTTGGAGCAATGGTTCCTAACCAGTGGCTGATGCTGACAGGATGCACAGCGGCTGCCTTCAGCGTTGGCTGACTGCTCAGCACCCACCCCACACCCTGGACACCAAGTGGCTCAGAGAATGTATCCCCTGTGCCGGCTGATGACAGACCTGCCTGTGCTCAAAAACTCTGCCCAAAAAAGAACCAGCTGAGTGCATATTTTAGAACCTCTCCTGCTGTGTCCTCTCCCCCAGCTCTTCCCTCTCCTAAACAGCTGGGCTAGAGATCAATATTCCTTTTCCCAGAATATCATTGAAAAGAACAGGGGCTGTTTCAAAAGAGCAGATCTGTGACCACTTTGAACTGCCTGTACTCAGTGCCTGCACAGCTGTTCCTGAGGCTCTTCAATTATTCACAAGGAACACCGCTAGGATTGCTGAGGGGAGAGGAACACAGCGTGCATCTGCTCAGGTTGTGCACTGCCCGATTCCAAGGGGCGGGAGGGGATGCCACTCACACAGGCTACACTGCGTACCAAGTGCATGCCTGGAGGTGGGCAGCCCTTCTGCAGAATCCTGGACACAGCTAGGCTAGAAGGAGGCAGCTAGGAACCCCTGGCTGATGTGGACAGGCTTTCTCTAATCTGGTGATATAAACATGCTCCATACTTCTTGTCACTTGCCTACATAAAGGTGATGATAATTGGGTGGCAGGACCTAGGAACCATGGACTGTTCTTTATGTCCTGGGTCAAGCATGCCATGCACTGCTCCTCAGATAAGCTGCCCTACAATCAAAAAAGATGAGCAGATGGCATCACCTTCTCCTCTGGGAAGTGAGGACTTCTGGAGACTAGAGGGAAAACCTTCCTGAGAAATACACATCTGAAGGTCTCAGGGATAGAAGAGTCTTGAGGGGGTTTAGAGCCTGCCCACTGAGCTCAATGTCATGTTCTCGGGTTGGACAGATCAGGCAAGCTGGTGATGAGTTTATTCTTTCACTTACAATCATTCCACATCCATGGAGCCCTTCCTCGTGCCAGGCACTATGCCAACATGTTGTATTATCTCATTAAATCCTCAAGGGGACTCTTCGAGGAAGGTACTTCTGGGATCCCATTTTGGAGATGCAAGAAGTTCAGTGACTTGCCCAAGATCACATGGCCTGTGTAGAACTGGGATTTACACCCAGTCTCTCTGGCTCCAGAGTCTTATTTCCAACCCTCATGCTCAAACAGTAGGAAATGGGATTATAAGAGGTGGATGTCCCAAATATCTTGATCTAACTGTCTTTCAACAACTTGACATCCTCCCTTCCCTTCATCTTTTCCTCTCTCCCTTCTCATGCTTTTTCATGTCAGACCCCTTCCTTCTAATCAGGCTAGTTCTTAACTCCCTGCCTCTGGGTGGGGTAGAGGTTTATTTTACAGATCCCCACTTTTTTCTGTCCACGTCTTCTCTTTCAGATTTGGTGCCAAATTCATTGCCTTCAATAATTTATTTATTTAATACCCGATGAGCACCAATTTTGCAGCAGGGACCATTCCAAGCCCTGCCCTTAAAGAGCTCACTGTCTAGTTGGGGATACAGATCAGTGACTGGAATAGACATAGAAGAGACCAACTGTCCCTAGAATAGTGGCTCCTGTGCATAATGTGCCAACATATTACCTGGGGAGCAGGGTACAATCCTGGGTGGGGCTGACATTCTGTCTTTCCAACATGATTCCAGGCAGTGCTCATGCTGCTGAGAACCACCCTTTTTGTAACAAGACCTCCAAGGATTTCAGATACTCTGATAGGACCTTGTGCTTGGTGCTGGGGTTGTGATGAAGAGGAGAGGAATGGCTTCTGGGAAGGAGCTGAGGTATAAGACAAGTTCTGACCAAAGATGAGGGCATATGAGTTTTGTCACCTGTCAGAAATGAGATTCATTTAAGATAGCATCATGGGACCAGGATGGTTCAAATCTACCCTAGACAAGATATTCTGTGTATTCTGCCTTGACTTGCTCTGAATAAGTTGCCAGCTTCTAGGAAGTGTGGAGTTGGGTTAAGATCCCTTCCTGTCCTGACAATTTTAGGAATGTATTATTTCCACCAAAAACAGTCCTTGAGCTTGCTAGATACTAGTAGAAGGGACCTTAGAAATGACACATTCAGCCTTAGCCAATTTTGCTCAGTGGCTAGAGTATCAGCCTGCAGACCACAGTTTCCTAGGTTCAATTCCCAGCAACAGCATGTACTTTAGTTGTAGATTTCTTCCTGGCATGGGCCCTGGTTGGGAGTCGTACAGGAGGCAATCAATCCATGTGTTTCTCTCATATCAATGTTTCTCTCTGTCTTTCCTTCTCTCTTCCCCTCTCTCTAAAAATCAGTGGAAAAATATCCTCGGGTGAGGATTAACAATAACAAAACAAAGCAAAACAAAAAAACAAACAAAAAAAAAAAGAAAAAGAAAAGAAATGACACATTCAACCCCTTCATTTTGAAAATGAGAAAACAAGTCCTGAGAGAGGGGGTAACTTTCCAAAATCACATGGAAGGTAATGGGTGCAGCCCCCAAACCCAGAGCTCACAATAACCAGGCCTGAAGTCCATCGCTTAGGGGCCCTGCCTGATTTCCCTGTTTCCAGGGACTCTATTTCATCATATTTCATGTTAATTACCCCATGGAGTTGGGCCACAGGGTTCCTACTTTCCATGGCTGGAGCTGCCATTCAGAATGAGATAAATAACAAAATAACTCGTCTGGGAGGAGTTAACTGAGCCCTTCCATGAGATGTTGATAACAATCAAATAACATGATCCCAGCCTGCTGGATTGGGTTCTCTTGAGGGAATTTTCAGAGTCCTGGTAATGGTCATGACAAGCACTTCAGCGTAAACATGAAAGTGATCCATGTGAGCAGGCGGCTTCCCTGGTACTTCAAGTACCACACAGAGCAAATGGAACCTGGTTCATCTGCCAAGTGCATTTGCTGAGTGTGTACTGTTGGGCGCTAGGACCTGGTGGCTGTACAGACATAGGGTGCATGTACACCCACAGAACAAGCACAAGGGCTCATACAAGCATTCATACATAGGTGTGTCACATGCTACACAGTCACACACACCTGCACAAATACCTCAGTATTGGGAATGCTCATAAACTCAGAAGAAGGCGCTGGGCACAAGTGCCCATTAGAAACTCTGCAAAGCAAACCAGCACACCCTGGAAGCTGAAACTAAACCTTTGAAAAATAAGCCCTACCTTGCCCAGAGGATTAACTCGGCTTACCTCATCCACTGTTTTAATTTACTACATGGCACAGCCAGTGGATGGAAGGCTGAAGCTTCAATTGCATGAATGCAAAATTTCAAGTATGTCAATAAGCTTTGATGGCCATTTTGACCTGAGTGCTTGGGTTAAATAAATAGATACAGCAAAAAATTCCAATAAGCACAAACCATGTCAGGTGCTCACCACCTTCCCTCCAAGCCAATGGCTGCTTGCTGGCCAGGGCAGCCCTGCCCCTCCCCAGCTCATCCAGCTGATAGGCCTACTGCCTGTGGCTCCTCCCCCACCAATCAGAGCAAGGTGCCCCTTGAGGCAACCCCTTCCCTGCTGCAGCCCCACTATGCCCCTCTCTCCTGCAAATAATTATGTAGACACTTGCTGAACTTCAGCTGGGAGTGTGAGGGAGGGCTGAGACCTTTGCCCTAAAGAAGCCCCCAGTCAAGCTGGGCAGACAGACCTCAACTCCAGGAACTCAGGTTCTTCTTGTGGTCTGAGAGCTTCTCTATGCTTTATCCCCGAGTCTCAGCCAGAGACTGACACAAGCAGGGCTAAGTAACAAGAGCTGTGTAAGTCAATATGGCATTGACCAAGTGCTGCTATGTGAGAGAGGAAGATTTTATGTCTTCTGGAAAAGTAGGGAAGTTTGGTTTTGGTGGCATTTGAAGTCTTGGAAGATGGGGACAATGTCAAAAGAGAATTTTACTTGTGAGGGAAGAGACACAAAGAGAACACACACAGAGGTATGAAATGTCCATACAAAGGCAAATCAGTGGGTTGACAGGAGTATTGGGGACTTGATTAGGGTGTGGAGGGGGAGAAGTTGAGGCCAGAGGAGAGGTTGGGCAGATTACATAGAGCCTTGAATGGCATGTGGACAATTTTGAGCCTTATTCTGTGGGGCAATTGGGATCCAAGAAAGGCAGTTTCACCTAGACCAATGCTGACTCAGCTTGGGCCTTCCATTGTCTTTAATAACTGGGACAGTGCCTGCATAGTGGTGCAGAGGGAGGAGGGACAGGTGGAGCAGTGGTATGCCCAAGGGACCCTGTCTCATTATGTTAATACTAGATTGGCACAGCAAATAGATGACCTTTGGTCCAGGGAGCTCCTGTGATGTATACATCTCTCTTTTTCTGCCTCTATAGGAATTTACATGAAAATGATTGAAAAGTACTTCCTCAGATCAGTGTTGTCAAACTCAAGAACTTGTCTGGGGACCCCAGAAGTCATTGGCCTTCAGTTGAGAAATCCTAGCTACTCTGCTATTATCCTCTTAGCTGATGAAGGCCACCAGAGGAATTTAGATGTGGAGTGCAGTTTTTTATTTGGGTTGAATTGTAATATGTATTATTCACTGGTTGGCAGTAGGGGACCTTATAAGAAGATTAATGTGTTTTTTGAAAAGATACTATTGAGGATTTACTTATAACATGACAGTGCTCCCTCTTTTTGAAGACCTAAGTGAGAAATTTCACTCAGAACTTAGAAACAGGAAGAGTTCACTTTTTTCTAAAAAAACTGGTTTATCCTCACTAAATCTATGCTCTTACCCTTGTACTTCATTGTATTTCACTCTTTTCATTGGCTTCCAGGAAGTGCAGAAGCAACTTCTGGCTCACCTCTAACAAAGCAAATAAGGCTCAACTTTATTCTTCTTTTCCTTACAATTTCCTCACTGAAGTTTTAAAATATGTGCCCTAATTACTTTTCTAAACCATCAATAAGCATATAACTATAATGGGGGGAGGGGATAAAAAGTGAAGTTGATTTAGAGTCATGGATATTAAACTGGGAAAAAATTTGAGGAAAATCTGGACCTGCTTTTAAATGATAGAGAATGCAATTAAGACTTTGAGAGGAGTGATGTGTCAGTGTGCCTCAGTAAACTGGGATGTGGTGGGAGATGGACCTCCCTCCAAGCATCTTGTCTCAACCATTCCTCTTTCTGTATGTTACTGAGCCACCAAAATCCAGAAGAGGATTTTTCCAACCCTTTCCATGTGTTACCAGAGAGTTGCCTGAGTGGAAGGGTCCTCTCCCCTCCTCAGTTCTTATCACTCTTGAGAAACAATTCAGATGAGTGGCAGAAAGCAGTGTTGAAGCAAAACAAGCCAATTTATTAAGAATACACTTGGCATAAAGCACAAGCACGCAACTCAGCTAATCTGAGTGTCCTACCTAGTGGGGGTTCAAGAGTTTTCTACTTTCCTCCATCTAGATTTCAAGGTTCTCCTGTTGGATAGACTAAATTTCAAGGTCCCTCCTTTTACATTGTTGCTTTCCCCCAGAATTTATGTGGAAATCTGGCAGTTTTATGTTGGCAAGTCCCAAGACTGCTGACTTCTTTGCTCAGTGGGTGAGATATACTCCTTTTTCCCCTTCCCCTCCTCCTGCCACGCAACTGTCTATCTTGCCTAACATTTCCCCTTAAAGTGAAACCATCCAAATACTTCTGGGGTTTTTGTTATTTGTCCCCCAGACTTAATCTGTTTTGCTGGCACAAATGGCATTAATTGGGTCTTTATTCTTTATTTTCCTAGGCCAGGGTGATTTAAGCTTTGTATTTTCTGATTAGGGAGGAGATGTATAAACCATTTGCTCTCAAGTGTTCTTGGTTGGGGAAGATAAGGTCTTGCGATTCACAAGTTGGCTGAAAGTTGCCCAAACTGTTTGGCCTTATTTAATTTTATTTTCTCAGTTTCCCATTCCACTTGCCCAGGAATTTTTCTAGCTTCTTACTATCCTGCCACACATGCAGTCTCACGAAACCACTCTTGGGATAATTAATCCATCTTGCTGCTCTGGCTTCCCCTCAGAGATTCTCCTGGCCTTACCCATTAAGTTAACATGCCCCAAACACCCTCTCTCAAAGCCAAGGGAAGGTGGGATCTTCTGCATTATAGGGGGACAGGATGTGGATGTTTAAAAAAGAACTTGTTTTAAATAAGATCATGCTGATGTGAATTCCAGACCCTGGAGTGAGCTGTCTGTGCCAATTAGAAATCAAAGCAGTGAATACTCCATTTCACTACGCAGGGGAAGGGGGAAGAAAGGGGACTTTATAATTATCCTTGAGAGACTGAGGGAGAGATGGGGATGACAGCTTTCTCTCCTCTGTTGATCCCCAGGCAGCAGTAAATCAGCCTCTCTACCTCATTCATAAGTTATAAACAGCTGCATTAGCATAAATTCACAGGGAAGAGTTCTCTAGCCTGACAGGTGATGGGAGGGTCAGTGACTGGGAAAGAAATGATTCCTCCCTCCCTTTCCACATTGCTTTTACAACAAATTAGACTGCATCTGCCTAAAAAGCTAGCTAATAGCCCATCTTCCCTTGAAGTTTTCTGGGGCTCCTTGCCTCTAGGGTCTTCAGTCCCTGAGCAATGGAATATTTCTGGACTTTACTGATTTTGAGCAGTGGCTGGTGACATGCAGTCTCTGAAATGAAGCAGACTTAAGACCCCAGGGCCACTCAGGTGAGGAGGCCAGGTTTGGGTGTTCAGCCAAGAAAGGGGAGTGGGCCTGGCATGTGTGGGGCCCCAACTCCAAGCAGTCTCATTCTCTTAGCTCTTCCTGTGGACTTGGAGCTGTGCATGAAGACCAGTGAGCTTTGAGGATTTGGGGTTCTGAGTGGTCCTGGAAAGCCTCCAGCTCTCAGCTGAGTCAGCACATCCTCAGGAAGCCTGCCCTGACTCCTGACCAGGTATCATCAGACCATCAACCTCTCCTTAGCACTTGTGCAATAGTTGTAGTTTTACATGAATTTGTGTAATTGTTCATGTAATGTCTCTCTTCCAAAGAACTGTGTGCTCCTTGAGGACAGGTAAAGTGATGGTTCTCACCATTGTGCTGAGCCTGGTGTCTGGCATATCACTGGTGGGATACATATTTTTTTGGTTAAATGAATATGAAACTCAGTGGAGCGGCCGAGGCTAGAAGATGCAAGCCTTGGGCAGCTCTTGATAACGGCTATAGCAACTGCCCAGATAGTGCTGGTCCCTCCGACAGGCTCCCCTGTCACCATCCGTTCTCGGTGAATTTTTGGATGAAGCCATTAAATTAATTGCTTGCCATCATGATCAGAAGTAAATGTGACAGCAATTTTTGTAGTGTAGAGATATTATATTTTAAAACCTATAGGCTCAGGAGCTCAAAGAATAGTATGTGCAGCTTATGATGTCATTCTTGAAAGAAATGTTGCCATTAAGAAGCTAAGCTAGCCATTTCAGAATCAAACCCATGCTATGCAGGCCCACAGAGAGCTGGTTCTTAGGAAATGTGTTCATCATAAATATATTGGCCTTTTGAATGTTTTCACAGCACAGAAATCTCTAGAAGAATTTCAAGATGTTTATATAGTCTTGGAGTTCATGGATGCAAATCTTTGCCAAGTGATTCAGATGGAACTAGATCATTAAAGACTGTCCTACCTTCTCTATCAAATGCTGGTGGAATCAAGCACCTTAGCTCTGCTGGAATTATTCATCGGGACTTAAAGCCCAGTAATACAGCAGTAAAATCAGACTGCACTTTGAAGATTCCTGACCTTGGACCGGCCATGACTGCAGGAACTAGTTTCATGATGACACCTTATGTAGTGACTCACTACTGCAGAGCACTTGACGTCATCCTAGAGCCTGGCTACAAAGAAAACTTTGGCATTTGGTCAGTTGGGTGCATCATGGGAGAAATGATCAAAGATGGTGTTTGTTCCCCGGTACAGATTTTATTGATTAGTGGAATAAAATTATTGGACAGCTTGAAACACCAATTCCTGAATTCGCAAAGAAACTACAACCAACAGAACTAAGTATGTTGGATGTAGCTTTGAGAAACTCTTCCCAGATATGCTTTTCCCTGCCGACTCAGAACACAACAAACATAAAACGAGTCAGGCGAGGAATTTGTTATCCAAAATGCTGGTGATTGATGCATCCTAAAGGATCTCTTTGGACGAAGCTTTCTAGCACCCATATAGTAACATCTGGTATGACCTTTCCGAGGTGGAGGCTCGGAAAGATACCTGACAAGCAGGTATGATGTGAACACACAATAGGAGAGTGGAAAGAATTGGTATATAAGGAAGTTATAGACTTGGAAGAGAGAACCAAGAATGCAGTTATACAGGGGCAGCCCTCTCCATTAGCACAGGTGCAGCAGTGATTAATGGCTCTCAACATCCATCATGATTGTCTTCTGTCAACGCCGTGTCCTCAATGTCAACAGATCTGACTTTGGCCTTGGATACTGACTGACCGTAGACTAGAAGCATCAGCTGGACCTCTGGGCTGATGACTACTTGGACCTGGGGGTGGGAAAAGAGGGATGGGAAGTTGTCTAGTCATTGATAGAACTACTTGGAGAACTAAGTCAGTGGTCTTATTTTGAGTGATTTTTTAAAAATGTAGAATTAATTTTGTAGTAAAGTAGATTATTTTTTTTAAATTTCAAGTGAAGTAATTTAAAACTTAAGTTGTTTTAAAACAGCAACAAAACTATATTGAATGTTTGCTCTAATTAACCGTATAATGCAAACCTAATTGTTTTATCATGGTTTATTTTTTTTGCATATTTGCTTTTCCTTATGCTGCTGATTAGTTTTACTTTATTAATTTGTAAGATTTTGTTTATCAAAGCAACTATTATGTGGTTATTTGCCTATATCCTGAATAATTTAAGATTTTTATAGTGTTGTTTTTTTTTAAATAAGAAATCATTTCAAATGTTTTGTTCATGATGTTTTCCTTCAGGGTTATGTGCTTATTAATGAAATAACCACAGAGAAGGGAGGAAAAGTAACCCATAGCCAGTTATATTCAGGAATAACTACTGTAAATGATGAACGTGTTAAAAAAAAATAACATCTCCAATATTGCTACTTGCCTATCCTAATTTAGTTACAGCTAATTGGTAGTAATCCTATATAACTTTTGGCAAAAGTCCAATCATCTAAATGGCAAAAATAACTCAGAGCATGTTTTTGAAGATGCTGGATGTCCACCCCTACCCTTTGACTCCCCCCACCTCACCCAACCAAAGTAAAGTGAAAAGAATATGGTGTTTCCTGCAAATCTGTGACATACTCAAAGCTTGCTATCACATAAAATCAAGAGGATACTTCATGAGTCATACATTCAATGCAAATAAGCAGATGGTTCACTTCTCCTGGCTATGAGACCATTCCTGTACACACTGAGCTAAGCTCCTCCTGCTGCAGGCCCCAGGGATGGTCTGGAGCCTGGTCCTTCCTCTCCTGCAGTAGGGGCCTTGGACCTCCCTGTTTCCTGCTGGAGTGGCAGTCAGTTGAGCACCAGCCCAGGTGCTTCTGGGAAGTTGCCTCTAGCTGTACCATAATCAAGTCTATACTAGCTGTTGGGGGTTTCCAACGTCTATTTAGATTTCTGTAGGTGATGTGTCTCATGAGCAATATACTGTTCACCTGAAAGTAGGAACACACAGTCATACATAAGATATCATTTCCCAAGGACATTTTCTCCACACTGAGCAGAGCAGGCATAAATGGTGATTATTCAGTCTGAGTCTTTCATTTTATATATCTGATTTTCAGCCAAACACGCAATGTGGATGTTGAGTGGTGTAAGCAGGGTGCTGCTCTTGACAAGTGATGTAAGTGTTTACATTTTATATCTGCAGAATTATTTCCCTACAACGGAATTTTTCTTAAGTAAAATGTCACTGAAGTCTCAAAAAAAAAAAAAAAAAAAGAATACGCAACCGAATGAGTGAATCTCTATACTTGCTAAGCATCTATTGTCCTGGATCTCTTGAAGTAAGCCTGGTGCCTCCTAGGGCTATGCTGTGCTGTGCTGTGCCAGGGAAAGATGCTCTGGCTCTCCCTGTTCTTAACTCTTGGTCAGGGATTATTCCCAGGAAGGTGGGCTCAGGGTGTGATGGCTGTGGTCATGGGAGGAGAAGGTGAGCCTCGGCCCAGAAGGTGGCCTGGGCCCCGTGCTCAGAGCTGAGGGGCAGGAAGGTGTGTGAGCACCCAGACACCTAGAGCCCAGGGCAGGTTTCCGTTTCATATGCATGAGGATGAGACAAGTGGTGCAGCTTGAAGTTTATATGTGTGTTTTCAAGTCCTCGTTGGTCCAGATGGAACATGCGGGCACGACCACAAATGGTACCATTCAAGATATAAAGTGAGAGCAAACCCGAGAAAGGCCAAAGGAGCTTTAAGGAAGGGGTCGTCAGCTCTGTGCGGGGAGTTTTCAGGGCGGAGACAACATCAGTAGTAGGTGTTTCATTTATTTATTTCATTTTTATCTTTTTACCAGACTTATTTCGGTATATTTTACCTATCATAAAATCCAGCCATTGCAAGTATATAATTCAATGATTTTCAGTAACGTTACAGAAACATCAACCATCATCATAAATCAGTTTGAGAGCATTTTCATCCTCTTGAAAGATCTCAGATACCATATATAGTTAATGCCCACTCCCACCCCATCCCTAACCTACTTTTTTACTCTAAATTTGCAGGATTATGTTTTGAAGGCTAAGAAGTGTCCCTTAGTTAAGGTAATCACAGGGAAACCTGGGGACACGGTGGTCACTTCTGAACAGGGAAGATCTGGACAGCTCAGGGCTCTGCGCACTCAGAAGCACACCTGTCAGCTAACACTTTCCCCTTTGTCTCTTTGGGTGGCTAGTGTCCTGCTTGTTCATAGTCCACCAGCTCATTCAAGTGGATGCAGTGCTGCCCTTGGCTTTGAAAGCACATTCGGCTGTGGATTCTCTGGCTGCGCAGTCATGGACTATCAGGCTGGGAAGTCCCTGGAGGCCGCCAGGAGCTCCGGACCACATGGCACGACATGGGTCTCCCCTCTCTTGCCATGGTCCTGCCATGGGGGTCCTCATGATCTCTGCCCACCTTGGACCCAAACATTTTCACCCTAAAAAATGCGACTTGTGAGCAGCAAGATTCTTTAAGGCAGTGGTTCTCAACCTTTTTTAATGCTGTGACCTTTTAATACAGTTCATGTTGTGGTGACCCCCAATCATAAAATTATTTTCGTTGCTACTTCATAACTGTAATTTTGCTACTGTTATGAATCATAATGTAAATATCTGTGTTTTCTGATGGTCTTAGGCTCTACAGCAGCGGTTCTCAACTTGTGGGTCACAACCCACAGGTTGAAAACTGCTAGCAAGGTCGCCTAAGATCATCGGAAAACAGATATGTATTTACATTATGATTCATTAACAGTAGCAAAATTACAGTTATGAAGTAGCAACGAAAATAATTTTAAGATTGGGGGTCACCACAACATGAGGAACTGTATTAAAAGGTCACAACATTAAAAAAGGTTGAGAACCACTGCTTTAAGGTAACATTTTCCTCCCTGATTTCAAAAGTAATGTAAACTATGATCTCATCTGAAGATAACCTCTGCTGCATGGGGGTGGGGGTGGGGTGGGGGCGGGGTGTACTTCCTGTCTCCTTCATCTTATCTGGCATTTTGTTGACTTCCTCATAGAGGTGGTGGTGGTGGTGGGGGGGGTGCTATATGATGGGCAGCAACCAGGCTCTTACTGGTTGGGTGGTCCTGACCCTGGGGCCCCCACTGTGGCTAGGACATCAGCTGCTTCTGGCACTTGGAACCAGTTGTTTAACCTCGATCTGAGTTTTCCCTTCTGACAAGGAGCCCAATGCTCACACTGGGGAGAGAGTCCCCGTGCCTGGAACATTATGTGCTGTGTAAGGGAAGAGAGTCAACCGGAGGCTAGTAACAGCTCTTACCTCTCTAAAGAGCATCTGGGCAGCAGGTTGCCATAATCTGAGATAACTCAATTTTTACAGAAGCCATTTCCATTAATCATTTATTAATGACGCTCCCAACTGAGGCAATTAAGTGGACCTAGGGTTAAAAAAGGGCCCCATATTCCTTTCACATCTGTCTCATTACCCGGAGTTCACAGATCCTGGAGGAATGTACAAAACAGACCCAGCCCCTGGCCAGTTAGCTCAGCATTGTCCTGATAAGCCAAGGTTGCGCAACCAATGAAAACCAATGAATATGTAAATAAGTGGAACAACATGTCATTGTTTCTCTCTCTCTCTCTCTCAAATTAATAAAATTTTAAAATAAAAAATAAACAAATAAAAAAAAGGACTCCATTTGCCCTGGACAGCATAACTCAGTTGGTTGGAGCGTGATCCTTTCTTTCTCACATCAGATCTCTCTCTCTCTCTCCCGTCTCTCCCCTCTCCCCTCCTCCCTCCTTTCCAATCTCTAAGATCAATTAAAATGAAAACAGAATGGACTCCATTCTCTGTGTTTTTTGTTTGTTTGTTTGTTTGTTTGTGTGTGTGTGTGTGTGTGTGTGTTTTGCATTTCTCTCTGGGTTTGGCTTCAGCCCAAAAGGGAAGCAGCCTCTAGCTTCTGGGGCGTGTGTGTGTGTGTGTGTGTGTGTGTGAGAGAGAGAGAGAGAGAGAGAGAGAGAGAGAGAGAGAGAGAAGAGAGAGAGAGAGAGAGAGACCCCCAGTGGTTCAGACTCAAAGAGAGGGTCCCTGACTGTGAAGTCTGAGGAAGCTTTAGGGGCTTGGTTGAGGGCTGCCCAAGGAAGGGGGGCCCAAAGAGCCTACTTGGTAGGGAAATAGAGTAGCAGCTCCCTGAGCTTGACCCAGGCAGTATGGAGTATCGGGGTTTGGCCAGGGGGAAATGGAGGGGTCCTAACCCTGAGCTGAAGAGCATGAGACCGAGGGACTTAGTGGATGTCACAGGACATTTCCTATATCCAGGCAGTGTTAGGCACTTTAGGTGTGTGCTCTCGTTTAATCACCCCCAAACTCTGTGAGTTATATATCAACATCTGCCTTTTGAACATCAGGAAATTAGGGCTCTGAGAGGTTATATGACTCGCTAAAGTCATATAGTTGATGAGCAACAAAGCCAAGGTGGCAGTCCAGCTGTGCTGGCCTCAGTGTCCCGGCATTTCCCTAATCCACACTGTCAGCACGTCTGAAGCCCCACTTGATTGTTAAAAAATTCTCAGAGAACCCAGTGGGGCTGGGAAAGGAGAATGCCTGTTCAGTGTTCTCTAGGGCAGGCTCTGAAGAGGGAACCGATTCCTGCTCTCCGGCAGCCCTTCCCTCAGACACACAGGGTTCCCAGGGAGCTTATGTCCAGCCTGTGTGACTTAGACATCTGTGGGCTTCCTTCACAGGAGGGCTGGGAGCCTCCCGTCCTCCCCGCCCTACCCCCTCCTAGAGCAAAATGTGTGAGAAAGTGTGGGGCAAAGGGCAGCTGGACCTAGACCAGTGGTCGTCAAACTGCGGCTCGTGAGCCATATGCAGCCTTTGAGCCCTGGTTTGCCGCTCTGTTAACAAATGAGTTTGCCGACCACTGGGATAGGGGCTTAATGACAAGCAACAACAACAGCCTGTGATTATTGGAATCGAAAGTCTAGGTCAGTTGTTGGCAAACTCATTAGTCAACAGAGCGGCAAACCACGGCTTGTGAGCTGCATGTGGCTCACGAACCGCAGTTTGCCGACCACTGACCTACACCCATAGGTGGGGCTGCTCCATGGGGAGGGGCTGAAGAGTGTGGATGGTGTCTTGATGGCAGCATCCTAGGATGGCAGCATCCTAGGACAATGGTGCTGCAGGTGAGGGTAGCAGATGCTGCCACAGGGTCTCCAGCATTGCAAGTTTGAGAGAAGTTGGTGTCCAGATAATCAGCTTCCGAAGATGCTCTTTCCTGAGGCTGGTCTTCCCAGACGCATCTGTATTCTCTCTGACCCTCCCTGCATTACAACAAAGCAAAACAGAGTCTCATCCTTTCGGGATGGGAAACCTCTCAGGCTATAGACAAAGGGGAAGCTCCATTTAAGGATTAATCAAGCCACCCCGATCCCTCAGGACACAAAACCTTTCTACGTCCTATACATCTTCCTGGCATTAAAAATGGGGACTCTAGGCTCAGGCTGGAATATTCTGAATCCAGATATATATAAAATCATGGTGTGGCAGTGATAGTGATTTTTAAGACCTTTAACTCCCCCAATATAACTCTAATGTTTCTGGGGACTATGGTGTTTTTCAAGATACAATGAAAAAAACAGATAAAACTTTTATGTGATGTTTTTCATATTCGTGTGCATTATTCAACAAAGTAGCTAAATGCCATTTTTATCAAATCATATAATAAATTATTTATTCTATTCATTGACAAACTTCATCTTATTTCATCCTGTAAATGTTTCATATTTTCTATCTCTTATTTACAATATGCTGACTGTGGATTAATTGTGTTTTGTTTCATTTTTTAGTAAAATTTGTCTTTTCTTTTTCATTAAATACATAGAAAAAATTTAATCGTACTGTCCAATGAAATTAATGGAAATATTTATTTAATTGATTCCCAAGACCAACACCAGAGTTCAAAATTTGCTTTTTATCATATTTCTCACTTCTTAGAAAACTTCTAATTTTGGCTTCACATTGTATTACTTACAAACTTTACAAATGAAATAATCAATAACTATACATTGAGCTTTTTTTGTTTTTATAACTTATAAAATAGATTTAATAATTATATTGGGTCAAAATCATATAAATATGGCCTGACTATTTTTAGGACACTACCTTCTGAGATTTATTCCAAAATTTATTTTCCAGTAGATTTTACCTTATTCCTTGAAATGCTTATCACTTTTCTGAGGAAAAGTAAGCCTGGTTTGGTTGATAGGTTTGAACAGTAAGGACTGTTATGACAATATAGTTGAGTGAAAGGTATTTTTCATAAATTGATTAACTAAATTTTCAGTTTTTAGGTATTGTGAAAACATTTAAAGCAAGTGGTAATATAAAGACATTTTATAAAAATATTTATTGGCAAAGGTTTAATCAAATTAATAGATTTAGATTTCCCAACCCTCTGAAAATAATGGATTAAATTAGGTACCTCTAAGGAAAGGGAAACAGGTCTGATTAATATGATTAATATTCATTTCATAAGTCTTCATAGACTCTCTTAGGTGTGTCTTCCAAAGGAAAATAGCAAAGCAAAACACAAGTGGTTTCCAGGTTATTTTTGTCTCATGTTCAGTCCAAGGTATGTGTTCTGGAATCAGTGGCACTATTTAAATTCATATTCTCTCTCTCTCTCTCTCTCTCTCTCTCTCATTTTCCCCTCCCCCAGTGGATCTGTGGGTGCCATAGGTTACATGATGCAGCCACATTCCATCTAGAATCCTGATGGCTACTGCAGAGGACATCCAGTGCTGTGCTGGGCTGCCCAGAACACCTTTCTCCTGAGTGTGCTCTTTCTCCTCCTCCAGCCATGTGTATAGACTACAAATGACCACAGATTCTTTGAAGCTTCTCCCATCAAGAATTAGTCAGCTTTCCTACTCTTTAAACCTGAACTTGACTTTTGACTTACTATGACCAATAGAATGAGACAGGAGTGATGTTATGTGAGTTCCAAATCTGGGCCTCAAAAGGTAGTATCTGTTCTTACTACTTTGAATTCTGCTGTCAAGGGATTGATGACCCATGGTGAGGCCCTGGGCAGCAGAACTGAGATACCCTGGCTGATAGCATACTCAGGGCTTAGCTGTTACAGAGATGGCTGTTTACAAATATTTGCACTCCCAGCCCACACTGTGGGCTTGTTACTGGACAGTGGCTACTCAGCCTGGGACAATATTCCTTATTCCCTTTGTGCTCAGATATGGCCACTTAACTGGCTCTCACCAGTGAAGTGTGAGTGGAAATTATGTGAGACATCTCTAGGTTGGGGCTTTATTATTTTTTAAAAAATATATTTTATTGATTTTTTTACAGAGAGGAAGGGAGAGAGATAGAAAGTCAGAAACATCGATGAGAGAGAGACATCGATCAGCCGCCTCCTGCAGGCCCCACAGTGGAGATGTGCCCGCAAGCAAGGTACATGCCCCCAACTGGAATTGAACTTGTGACCTTCCAGTCCGCAAGCCGACGCTCTATCCACTGAGCCAAACCGGTCTTGGCTAGGTTGGGGCTTTAGAAGTTGATGGGGCTCCTTCACTTTCTCTTTCCACTTCTGGTGACTGGAAGGAGAGGTATTTTGATTGAGAATTGTTTTTAATCCAGCAAGCTTTGAAGCCCAACATTCCTAGGGGACAGTGAAACTACAAGATCCAATGAGCATGAGTTCCTGATCACCATGCCAGAAATAGCCCACTAAACACAGATAAATGGCATTAATTTGCCCAATAAAGAATGCCAGCATGTTCCAAGAGTCATAAATAAGCTTTTATTGTGTTAAGACCCTGGAAGTTTGAGATATGCTTAGTATCTAGAGCAAGTAACTAATACAAAAGCCCACAATTATAAATTACTCTGTTGGGCATTGTTGCAAGCACTTTACATATATTAATCTACTTCGTCCTCTCCACAACCCCACAAAGAAATTCTATTACCCTCACTTTCACAGAACAGGAAACTAGACTCAAAGGGGTAAAGTGACTCTGGAATAAACTGGGTTGGGATTTGATCTGGAAAACAGTGTCTTGACCTGCATGCTAAGGTCCTTGTTGCTAATTCCCTATTGGATGTCAGACAAACACCTTTCCCCCATCTGGTTTCCATTTTCTCATTTATAAGATGGATTGGGAGTGAGGAGGCTACAATCACTGAACTTGCCTGTATAACTAAAAAATCCTTGGTTTCTGCGGTTTGAAACTGAGGCACAGGTGAAGGTGAATTAGCCATGAGGGAATCCACTGCAGAGCAGAAAGGAAAGTCTCTGCTTCTCAAGCCCCTGGGATCCACCCTGAACCCCTGACTCATGAGTGTATAGTCAGCGGGTGGAGGTGGATGCTGGGCTAACCTGGCCAAAACCTGAGAACTGCACTTTCTGTGATTCAGATGACTAGACATGAAGATGTGTGACAGACATACAATGTGTCTCTCAGTGAATCCCAGGCCTCACCAGGCATGGCCCCTTCAGCACTCCTGGAAACCATACCCAGAGAAAGGTGCTGTTCCATTGTTGTCTGAGGAGGCACTGACTGGCAGGATTAGGGCAGTGTCTTCGGCTGAGGCAGTTGGCGACAATGGCCCAAGGAAGTAGTGAAGGCAGGAATGATAATGTCTTTTCCCCTATGTGTCAAATGGGGGAGCAAAAGCCCAGAGAGGCTAACTGATTCACCCCAAATCTCCAGAGAGTTGTGGGCTGGACCTAGAGCCCAGTTTTGGCTCCTGATCCAGGGCTATTTTTTGTTATCACTCTCCTGCCAGGCTTGAGCTGGGATCAGCAAATTGTTGCCATTTAACTGTTCATTTCTAGAGCAAGGAAGACTACTTCAAATGTAGCTGAGAACAAGTTCCTGCTCTTAGAAAAGCTCATATAGATGACTATAGCTGGAGAGGGTGGCCCTGAAGGTCTTTTGACCCCAGGCCCTTCAGAAGCCCTGTTCCTCCCGTGGGGCCTTATAGGAAATCCTATAGACTGACCGGACTGTTGTGGCTACAAGTTCTCTGCCTTCTGTAAGCCTTCTGTTCAGTCAGACCCTTGACGTTCTGAGAGGAGACCTGGGCTCTGCTTCTGGCATAGAGTCACCAGCTACATGACTCAGCGAGAGGCCTCCGATTCCTTATCTGGTGAAGGAGGGGGCGGGCTGGTCCAAATGGTCTCTGAAGTCCCAGTGACGCTGTTCCTGCAGGAAAGGGAGGTATTTTGATTGAGAATTGTTTTTAATCCAACAAGCTTTGAAGCCCAACATTTCTAAAAGGGGCCTGACTAGGGAAAGAAGGGATACTAATATGATCCTATAATTCATAACTTGTATTATCTATGCATTTTCTCACACAAATGGGAGGGGGGAAATCTCTATCCAGCAGGATTATGCTCAGGACCGTTACACTAGACTCTTGGCTCCTCCATTTCTTGGTTTCCTCGCAGATTTAGCTTCCTCCTCTCGGTCCTGGCTCAGCCATGGCTGATGGAGCTTCTGGGCCCTTTGCTGGGCACTTTCATAAACAGGATTAAACGGGCTCTTCTGTGCTCTGGGTAGTTCTCCAGAGTCCGTACTTCTGTTCAGACAGATGTGTGAGTTGTCTTCCGGTATCTCCAAGGCTGTCATGTGGTGCAGACAGAGAAGGATTGCTGTGTCTGATGAGGAATTTGGCTGGAGGAGGCCCCGACTCACCTCAACTCTATCGGGCTCAGATCTGAGGGGCTCTGCCATATTAGTGAGGGATCTTTCTGTTGAATGTGACAGAGACCCAACTCACACTTGCTTAGAAACAAGGGGGCATTTTTGGCTCAGGAAACTGGGATAGACAGGGGTGGAGTGAACCTCAGGCACTACTGAATCAAGGGCTCAACAATGTTGTCCACTCTCCCTTTCTTCAAAGCTCAATCTTTTTTTCTCTCTGTGAGTTGTCTTCATTCTTTTGTACTATAAATAGGATTACTCGGGGGTGGGATGGGGAAAGAGGAAGGCATGGCTCCACACATCCCAGTTTAAATCACCCCAGTAGTGACTTTGGGAAAAAGAGACCTCAGTGTAAACAAGTCTCAGGGGAGAGTTCTAATTGGCTGCCGTAGGTCACATGCCCACCTCTGGAACCAACACCATTTGCACAGGGTATTGCCACTGTCGGTCAAATAGAATCATATGGAATGGGTCATGTGGGAGGAGCAGTTTTATATTTGTGGGCAAGAGGGTTACCAGAGAGGGAGTCCCAGGGAAACTGCGAGAGATCAAAGCAATAGATATTCACTAAAGATGCTGTATCTATCAGTCAGTGACCGCAACCAGGACAAGAAAAAAATTTAATAGAAATAGATGTTAGATATAATATCACTAACTAGGTACCCAAAGGGTAAAAGGTGGGACAGAGGCAGCGCCTGCAGGCAGCAGCCACCATGCCTCTGCCTGAGGGAGCAAGGGGAAACTGTAGAAACAGAGGAGGCGCCTGCAGAGGGGAAACTCAGGCTTCTGAGGAGGGAGGGCCCTGCCTGGGACCCAGCCCCCTGAGCAGGGCTGCCCACCCGACCGCCAGCTGTTGACAGTGTCTCCTGCGGGGTGGGGGGCGCAGGCTGGTGTGGAAGGGGTTCTGTGAGGGTTGGGAAATCTGCAAACTGGACTCAGCCGCTGCAGCTGTTGGGCATTGTCTGCAGCGGTGAAGAATAGCTGCTGGGATGGTGTTCACAGAAACAGGAAGCCCGCAGGAAGCAGACGGGGGAAAAAAACAGGAAAGAGCGAGCCCAGTCTCCCTCCTCCAGCCTTGGAGGCTCCCGCTAGCGCCCCCTATGGGCGGCGTCAATATGGAGCCCTGGGCAAAGTGGACGTGTGAGTGCAGATCCCAGCCCCAGCAGGGCGCTGAGGCAGGCAGGGCCTTAATAACTGGCCAAATTGGGGTGCTCTGGTTGGTGCCACCTCTGGAGCAGCAGTCCGCCTTCAGGGGCGGCTGTGAACTCCTAGAGGACAGGGGCATGCTCATCTCTGTGTGTGTCCTTCTCAGGGCCTGATGCCCTTCCTGGGCAGAGCGGGCCCTCGTAAGTGTGTGTTATGCTGAAATAAATTGTATGGCAGGAGCATGGGGTGAGCCCTAGGGCAACCCCAAGGCCCTCCTTGTCCAGCCTTTAGCAGTCTGTCTTTCCTGGGGCCTGATTCTAGGCCCTCTCTGGAGTGGGAGATGGAGCCAGGGAGCGGCTGTGGAACTCTAGACTGTGAACAGCTGGAGAGGGGCTGCCCACAACCCCCTCCTCATCCTCACCCGCTTTCTAATACAGCCAACGGTAGGCTCCCAGCGCCACCACTGCTGTCCTGTGTGGCTTTGGGCAGGTTATTCAGCCCCAGGAGCCACCACTTCTCCGCAAAGCCCCTTCAGTCCCTTAATCTCTGCACCGGGAGACAGAAAGAGACTCTTGGGCCTCTACCACTGTCCTCTGCTCCTTACAGGACCCAAAACTTAGCATCATAATGCATCACAATTATGCTTTGTAAGACAGTAAGTGTTTAGCAAGATAAGATCTGCTTAGCTCCTGGGGGGAGCAGAGGGTGAAGGTGAGAAGTAAAGACCCAGGGCAGCTGGGACTTGCTGGGTTAGGCAGAGCTCTGGGTCAGCTGTGGGATGAAGAGAGGGGCCCAGGAGGGATAAGGGGCTCTGTGTCCACCTGAAGGAAGCAGGAGGACAGGTGAGCACCATCCTCTGGCGCCCAGCGAATTCCACTTCAGCTGAGCTATTCAAACAGGACTGCTCCAGGGAGGTCTGAGCCTCCCAGCCTCCAGTTTCTTCAGGGCAGGACCACAGGGGGACAGTCCTCGTGGAGGTACAGGAACTGCAAAGATTTAATGTGGCCATGTGGATATGGGGTTAGGCCGGTGCTCCATAGGGAGAAAATGCTCCAACAATAAGTGGCAACTTTTTACTCAATTGTGGCCCTCATCATACTCAGGCATCTATAATAATAAAAGCGTAATATGCTAATTAGACTGGATGCCCTTCCTTCCATACAAAGCCACAGTGGGCGGGGACCAAGGGAGAGGTGGCAGAAGCCCCGGCTGTGACAAGCGGGAACCAGGGCCAGGGGGCCAAGATGCTTGCACGAATTTTGTGCATTGGGCCTCTAGTCTATTAAAGGTATGTGTCCAAGTTTATCTCCCTCCCTAATCTCTAGTTCTTTCAAGGTAGGGACTGTGTCTGATTTCCTCTGGTGGCGCTGTGCCCAGAGAATATGAGGGGTGTATCTGGAGAACATGATCACGACAAGGCGAGTATTAGGAAGGCCTGCCCTGTGAAGCAGCATGGCCGAGGCCAGGCCAGAGCAGGTGGGCTGTGAGCTCAGGTGGCGGTATACTAGTAAGTGGTGGCAGACGTGACATTTCCCAATGAGGGGCCCTGGCAGGTAGGTGGAGGGGATCAAACCACAGAGTGCTCTCGCCATCCAGAGAAGGGATCCCTGAGGCTAATTGAGTCCTGAGGACTGACGAGATTTCTGGACCCACTTGGCGTCCTCCCAGCCACGGAACATCAGCTTCCTCAAGAATTCAATTTTCCTTTGTTGAGTGCAGCCCTCTGATGAGGAACAGTGTGGGCTGTTGGTTTTTCCTTTTCCTTTTTGTAATGAGCCACTCTTGTGTGAAGACTGGCGAGTGACATTTTCCTGAACAGGCCCCTCAGCAAGGTCAGCACCTGTCTCCTTTCATCTGCTCAGCTGCCCATCCCTCAGCTCTGCTCAGTGTTGGCCAAGAGGTTTGCCTACCAGCTCATCGATGGGCTGCCTCTCCTAGGAGTTGGGGAAGGGGATTGAGGCTGGGGCTGAAGAGGTGTCTGAATCCAGGCCTGTAATGCTTTTTCCTGGAGCCCAGACACACCGCAGGAGGTGAGCATATCTACCCTTCTTTCCCTGCTTAAAACTGTCCCTGTTGAGCTACCTCAACTGGAGATGAGGATTTGCTAATCCTGGGTTTTTAATTCTCTCATGTTTTTAAGCCTCCCCAAACTGACGATGATCATGATTAAAACTTATTTAAATCTTATGGACTTCTTTGCTTATCTTTAAATTAATTATTATTATTATTATTATTATTATTATTCCATTACTCTTCTTCTGAGCTCATTTTCTTTTTACAAATGAAATTGTTTAGTAGTTTTAGTTTTTTGAGGGGAAATCTCTGGGATTAAACTATCTCAGTGTATCTTTTAAGAAGTATTTATGTGTTTCACTCTTAAATGATAGTTTAAATGGGTATGGAATTTTAGGAGTGATTCACAGTCCCAAGTTCATCTGGACATAATAAGCCCCATTCCACCAAATTCTGTCCCTCACAGGAACGTTTCTCTTGCTCATTTCTGCAAAGAGACATGCTCAAATAAATAAGAGCTTGTTTATAAGTGCATTGGTCCCGTTAAGGTTAAAGATATTGAGAGAGGAGAGAGAAATGTTATAAGTTATTTCCCTTAGCCCTCTGATGATATAATTCCATTATTTTATGGTTTCTATGTTGATGGTAAAAACTGTTGTTTATCTGATAGCCATTGTTTTGTAGATGTCTATATTTTCACTAAACTAGCTTTTATGATTACTTTCTATCCATTGTAGATGTGAATTTATATTTATTCTATCTGGAGCCTTGTGTGCATATTCAATGTATGGCCACATGTCTCTCCTAAGCTCTGGAGGAATCTCATCTATTATTTATTGAAATATCATTTATTTTCCAGTCTGTTCATTCTTTATATCTGGAACTCTGACTAGACATAAATATATTGAGGCTTCTCAGTCTATTCTCCACATCTCATATTTAATTCCTAATATTTTATATCTCTGTGATTTCCTTATCTCTATTATCCTATCCACTAATTCTCCTTCAGTTTGATCTAGTAATTGTTTAACCTGATCACTGATTTTTAAAAATGAATTATCATACTTTTAAAAATATTTTTATTGATTTCAGAGAGGAAGGAAGAGGGAGAGAGATAGAAACATCAGTGATGAGAGAGAATCATTGATCAGCTGCCTCCTGCACATCCCCTACTGGGGATGGAGCCCACAACTTGGGAATGTGCCTCGATGGGGAATCAAACCAGTGACCTCTTGTTTCATAGGTCAATGCTCAACCACTAAGCCACTCTGACTAGGCAATTATTATACTTTTTATTATGTAAATTTATATTTGGTATTTTTTCCAATCTTTCCATTAGTCTTTTATAATAATCTCTCTTTGCTTTGTTTTACAAATCTGTTTTTTCTTTAATTTCTTTAAATACTATAAGCATAGCTATTTTGGAGTCCCTTTAGATTTCTGTATAATTTTTTTTATCACTTGGGTGGTTTTTATTTTTTTATACATATCTGCTGATTTTTGCTCATGGCTTTGGACTTCCTTGCATGCTCTGTAATTCTGTGGGTGAGGAATTGTCTTCTGCGGGATCATGCATATGCTCCATTTATGAAGATGTTCTGTGGTTACTTCTGCTGTCTCTAAAAGGTAAATCGTTTCTAGACCAGTTCTTATATGAGTTTTTAGGCTCAGGACATTTACCCCATGCTGGTAGTATGAGAATATCTGCCTATATCTCTATACCACACACTAGAGGTTTAGATATCTCATGGGTGACTATTTCCATTTTAGGCTCGCTTTTATGCTTCATATTTGTGTCCACAGGCAGAGTTCTTTTCATCTCTATTCCCAAATAGGAAAACCTTTTCTTGACTCCTGGCTTTATTCAAGGATCTCAGTTCTATTATCTCTTCTCTTTGAAAACTGCAGTCTTGATAGCTCTGTGAGAATTAAAACTGCAGCTTTTCTATACACTGTATGTGGAATTTCAGAAAAAGAAAAACTATTGAGACAGAAATAGATCAGTAGTTGCTAGAGCCAGGAGGTGGGAGAAGAACTTGACTGTAATGGCCAGAGTGAAATTTTGGGGGTGGTAAAACTGTCCTATGCCTTCATTTGGAGTAGTGGTTACATGACTGTATGAATTTGCCAAGCCTCATTGTACTCAATATTAAAAAGGATACATTTTACTGTATTTAAAATACACCTTAATTTACTTTTTAAAAGATCCAAGATAACAAATATATATTCTTTTTGATAAGTCAGAAAAGCTACAAAACAACTGAGCCTCTAAAGCGTTTGTAGGGTGTGGTCCAACCTGGATCACTGCTGAGGCTCCTTGTCATTAGTCATTAGCAATCCATTTCTTCAGTTTCTGATCTTGGCTATGGGCTTGAAAATTTAATTTTCTGTGCTTTACTTAGCATTCCCAGGCGTTTGGAGCCGGTGCCATTAGCCCAGAGCAGTATGTTGACTAAAAGTCAAGTGCCCACATACCCACCTAAGCCAACGCACTGGCCGAAAGTCCCAGCGGGACCTTAGTACAATGCATTTCCAGATAAGCAGCTTGCTCCATTCTGGGTGACTGGATTGCCCAGCTCTCCCAATCTAGGTGCTGGGTTTTTATCTTTCCTCCATGTCCCCGGAGTTCTGCTTCTGATCTCCAAGTCCACTCTGTCCCAGTGGGCAAGCTTCTTCCTGCAGCTGGTGAGGACTGGATCACCCTGGAGTGCTGCGTTGCTGTAGGCAGTGCTGCGTCCATCTGTGCTCAGTGCCTAAATGAACCCCAGGGTTTGACTCAGCATCCGCCAAGGCATCAGCACTGGCATCTACTTCAGGCGGATGCGAGTTGCCCAATAATTTGGGCAAGCATGGCACTGCATTTGGCAAAATTAGAAGCTGTGTCACTGAGTAACCCAGCTGCAGGAGGCAGCACTGCTTCTGCCTTAATGATTCATATTAACGTGTGAGGAGAGTTAAAGTATGAAAATCCCAAGGGGATTAAACTAAGAGTGAAGTAGTTAAGAAGTTACAAATCCTTTTCTATTCCACTGAAGATGAGGTTTCTAAGCCTCATGCAAAGACAAATGGAATCATTAAAAGATCATTAGAAAAAAATTATATAACTAATTTTTTCTCAAAAATTTAAAAGCATATTTAAATTTAAAGCAGTACAATGTTATGGTTTTTGTAAAATACGCACAGCTATATGAGAGAGAAAAGAAGGAAGGGAGGATGGGAGGGGAAGAGAGGAGAATGTCAGAGTGAAGAGAACTTCCTAGAGATTATCTGGTATGGCCCTCTGGCTTTACTATCAGAGATACTGGGGCTCTTAGAGGGTCATACCACTGGCCAGTAGACCAGTGCAGTAGGTCAGTAGAGCCTAGGTCTTCTAAGGCCTAGTTCAGGACTTGTCCCATTGGGCCTCCCTGCCTCCCTGAGATCAGCTGTGCAGATGGAGGTTGCTGATGGAGCCCAGGGGACTGTGGTCCTAGATGGTTTCCTGGCTTGAGTCTGCAGGGAGAGGGAGCTCCTGGGTGGAAGCTGAGGATGGTTAAGTACACAGCAGGCACCAGTGAGCATCTGCCTGTGAGCAGCACAGGCTCCTTCTCTCAGCTGCTTTTTAGCATAGCCAGGAGAAGGAGACATGAATTCCCCTAGGCCCTGAATGTTTGATGGCAGGAAATGACAGGGGACCCAGGCCACTGCACACACTAATGAGGCTGCTTGAATAGAGAGCGTGGGCTGACTGAGGGGAAATCGTCACCCTCCTCCAAAGTGGCCCTGAGTGATTTGTGCAGCCTGACACGTACTTCCATCTCAGCATCTAGAACTGGCTCTGGCCTTTCACAGAGCTGTGGACTCACCTCCTCCACATGTTCAGAAGTCTCTCTCAGGTTGGAGAGTGTGTTGGGAAGGGAGTGGTCCATCTCGGCCAGGAGCGTGAGGCATCACTCCGGTTCTTCAGAATTGCAGGGCTTTAGTGAGAAGAAAAGCAGACCAGCTTCTAGTCAGTTCCATCACTGTTTTAAATTCTCTGAAACCATGCAGCCCTTCTTCCTTTACCCATGGAGGACTGCTCTCACTGCCACTGTCCTCTGCATGCAGAGACCCCTTACCAGATCTCTGTGCGGTTGTCCATGATATGCAGGGCTGGTTCCCATGGCCAGGTGGATGAACGGGCAGTTGGGAAAGCAAGTAGCCACCATGTCTAGCCTCTCCCTTGGAAGACGGAAAGGGAGGAGATGGGAGGTTGCTGTCCTCTCCAACTCTCTCCCCGCGAGGGTGGGCTTTAACCCCAGCAGCTGGCAGGCAGGGCCTGACAGTGGCCCAGAACCCTGTGGTTTTTCTCACAATCCATGGAAACCATGAGGCCCTACCAGAGCCAGCTGTATTTATTGGACAGCTGCTGCCAAGACCCTTTGACAGAACTAAGGGTACAGTCTCTGAAGAGGAGGACCCCACAGAGATGAGGCATGAGGGCATATGTCCTGGGTAGGTTGTGACTGGAGGCTCTGAATGGTTTTGAAGATGTATCCATTTAATGGATGATAATTTCATTCAAAATATTAGTAACAACTAAAAACTTCCAGTAGAAAAGCTGATATTTGGTTGCTGCTATTGAATATGTATCTCAGCATCAGTTACCAAAATCTTAACATTCCTATCAGTGATGCTAAATATTCCTGTTGAACATCCCCATATGTAAATGAGAAGAAAGGTTTGTTTGGGAAGTTGAGTTCTGCAAATTGTCTCTGGGTAAATTGTCTCTGGGTCTCTCAGCTTTCTGCGAACTGCAAGCCCCTGGGATGACCCAGACTCACGTGGATGGAGATGTGAGGACTGGAGTTACCAAATTGGCCTCTTTGGGGATGAAAGTGGACAGAGGCATGACTGAGGCCCTGGATGGTCCTTATGCTGTTACAGCTGCCAGGATGAGTGTGCGCAGAGTTGGCTTGGCTGAAATAAACTTGCTGGGCTTGGCTGAGCGAACTGGCTCTTTAACTTCCAAGGATCTCATTGGAGAAATTCACAACAGGAGATGACTGCCCTTGAAGCATCAGCAGCTTTGGAGGGTTCAGAAGTCAGAGGGTCTTTTTTTTCTAAGGAAGAAAAGGGTTGGTGCTTAAGAACCCCAGTGAAGACTGTTTTTGACTGCGCTCAGGACCTGAGTCTGAGCAAGATAACTGCATGTTAGGAAAGGCCAGAATGAGGAGGTGAGTGAGGCAGCTGCACCCGTTAGTCGCGGCTGGTCCTGGGGAGAAAGGTATGAAGCTGTGCTACCTGCTGGTTTGCTACGTGGGACCCTGAGAGCACCTGGGGGTGGAGTGGGAGGAGAGGGCATCCCAGAGCAGGCAAAATCCGACTTTACGGAGCACATCCAAAAAACATGGTCACATCCTGTCCTTGTTAGAATCTCAATACTGAATGCAAAAACGGTGTCGTGTTTATTTATTTTGCAAAGGATCACAGTGTTGAGTGTGTGTGTGGAAGTGGGGTAACTGGGGTACAGTTGGGTAAAAGAAGGTGTTTTGCCATTTTTAGAGCATTGCTAACCTGGCTCGTTTCTAAAAACACACACAAACAAACCACAAAACCAAACATATTTGTTGATTGACTTGATAATCACAGTTTTGCCTGCCCATCTGCACAACCACTTGAGTACAGCATAAAACATGCTTCATCATTGTTGACATTTTCTCTAAGTGTCATGTTGGCAGAGTGTAGATGTCTAATAAATATTTTTATCTGGGTAAAGAGACTTTTTCAAGCTGGGGATGGGACGTGATTTACAGCGTAAAGACTCTAAGAGCTTTGGACAGCACAGGCTTAAGGTGTGCTGTAATGGCTAAAAGTGGATTTTATTGCATTGCTGTGTCTTAGGAGTTGGAGCAGATTCAGGGCCCTGGCAAGAGACTCGTGGTGCTGTCTGGATAACTGGGGCCACTTGAGTCCTGGCTGGGCCTGAGATCCTGACTCAGGAAGCTATGGCTCTCACACTTGACATTGATCCTCGCTCTCTTTGTGTTGTGTTTCACAGCATCCCCAGCTCCAGCACTAACCGGGAAGCAGTCTGCATGCCCCAGCTCCTCCAAAAGAGAGAAAACCCCAGAACATCTCCAGCAGCATATATATGGGAACTAGGCCAGATCTTATTTAAAACATTTTACATTTTTGGGCAGGAAAATATGGTTTCACAGAGGAATACACTACGTTGGAAAAACATTGCTTTTTTTAAAAATTTATTGATTAAGGTGTTACATATGTGTCCTTATGCCCTCATTACCCTCCCTGCCTCCCCCCACTCATGCCCTCACCCCCCTGTTGTCTGTGTCCATTGGTTAGGCTTATATACATGCATACCAGTCTTTGGTTGAACTCTCCCCCTTAATCCCACCCTACCCTGCTTTCCTTTTGAGGTTTGAGCATCTGATCGATGCTTCTCTAGATCTATTTTTGTTCATCAGTTTATCTTGTTCATTATATTCCATAAATGATGAGATCATGTGATACTTATTTTTCTCTGACTGGCTTATTTCACTTAGCATAATGCTCTCCAGTTCCATCCATGCTGTTGCAAATAGTAAGAACTCCTTGAACACACAAATTGCTGCAAGAGTAACCACTGGAATGTTCCCATTGCCCCCACAGTAGAATCCATTGGGTTCTCAAAATAGAGGGAAGGTGTGTGGACTATTAGTAGGTATATTATTTGTCTGTTGCTGTACAACAAATTGTCCAAATCTCAGGTGTTCAAAACCGCAAGCTTCACTGAATAAGCCTGGTGGTTTCTCTGGGCCAGGAAGTCAGGGGCAGTGTGGCTGGGCGGTTCTGGCTCAGGGTCTCCCTTGCAATCTTATGTCAGCAGCGGCTGCAGTCACCCGAAGGCTTGTCTGGCATTGGAGGGTACATTGGCAAGAAGGCTCCCTCTCATGATTGGACTAGGCTGTTGGCCTCACTTCCTCTCCCAATGGGCTTCTCCACAAGACTACTCTTGAGACTTCTTGCCAACTTGCTATGCAAAAGATATGCCAATTTGTCTCTCAAAAGGTGTTTTAAGAGAAAAAAAATCCCATGCCCCACTTGCCTATGCCCTAAACTAGGTGCTCTTTCCCTCTGATTCCATATTTTTCCCTTAGAAATAGATGTGCACTCTAATATGTACAGTCAATACTAGCATTTTCCCCCAATATGAGTTGCTATCTGTAACATTCAAGATAACATACTGGATTTTGTAAAGGCATGAAAGCACAAACAGCACAGGAGAGGAGGCAATAGCAACATTTGGAAGCTGGGAAGCAGATAGATAAATGGTGATTGACTTGGCTGATTCATTAAAGGTGACTATGAAGTCCATAGTGGGGACAGTTGAGAAACAACCCATTTTGAGGATTCTATGTGGTACTCAAGAACAGGACCACCTAGACTTTCTGAAAGTAAGAGCAAAGTGTCATTCAAAAAAGGAAGATTGGTTGCAAGTCCATTTTAAAAGCAGATAGATCCCAAGACTACCTCCCTTCTACGCTAGGCAGCCAGGCACCTGTCCATTCCACACCCCTGCTGAGATTGCTGGGGTGCTGTACTGAAAACAGTAGGAGTATGTGGAAGTTTACATGGTCAGACACTCTTGCCTTCTTCCTCACTTAGCTCCCAGGACCTATACACTCCAGGGAGAAGCGGATGAATCTTCTCCAGGGCCCGGGCAAGAGAGAAATCCCCTAAGGTAACGACATTAGGTATTTTCCGCAGGATGGCCCAGCCAGATCACCTTACAGTGAGGCCCTCACCAGCTAGCCACACATACTCTGTACTTTCAGTCAGCAACCTGCTTCACCCTTAAACATGATGGACAATCAAGGACTATTTAATCTTCCATTGGTGTGACTCACTGTGTATCCAAGTCACTTAGGGCTCTCTGTAAGGCTTTATATTTTATCCATGTCTCAGACTTTAATTGCTAGATTGGTTGCTACATTTTGGCCTTATTTTTTGTCACCTGTGAGAGGAAATTTTCCTCCACATATTTCCTAACTGGCTATTGGATATGTCTGTATGAATATTGCCTTTGGTGTTTCTTTTGTATTTTACTACTTTTTGAGCTTTCTTATTGATGCTAAAAATGTTCAGAAAAATCTTGGATTTTGTGAATTGACAACTGCACCATATGAAAATTATGGTAACTGTGTCTCCACTTCCTGTCTATAGCTATAGAAACTTCCTATGCCTTGGCCCCCAATTTTATTTTATATTTTTCAACCACAGTTTACATTAAATAACATTCCATGCCAATACCTGATGTCTAGCAATGTGGCTTATGCACTCTACCAAATGGTTCCTTCGCTGCCCCAAGCACCCACCTGGCTCTAACTCAGTAATCTCCATTTTAGTCACTATATTCCCCATGCATCCCTGTGGCTATTCTGCAACTACAAATGTGTACTGCTTAATCTCTTCACCTTTTCCATGAAGCCTCCCTTTGACAGCTGTTATTTTGTTTTCCATCATCTGTTTCTATTTTGTTTTGTTCATTAGATCCCACATATAAGTGAAATCATATGGAATTTGTCTTTCTCTGACTGGCTTATTTCACTCAGCATAATACTCTCCCTGTCTATTCATGATGTCGTAGGAGGTAAGATTTCCTACTTTTACGGTTGAGTAGTATTCCATGGTATAAATGTACCACAGCCTTTGTATCCACTCATCTACTGATGGGTACTTCTGCTGCTTTCAGATCTTGTCTATTGTAAATAATGCTGCAGTGAACATAGGGGTGCATATATTCTTTTGAATTAGTGTTTTAGTTTTTTTTTTTTTTGATATATACTAGAAGTGGAATTCCTGGGTCACAAGGCTATTCTGTTTTTAAGTTTTTGAAGAAACTCCACACTGTTTTCCATAGCGGTTGCACCAATCTGCATTCCCACCATCAGTGCACAAGGGTTCCCTTTTCTGCACATCTGTGTCAATACTTGTTGTTTGTTGATTTATTCATGATAGCCATTCTGACAGATGTGAGGTGATGTCTCATTGTGGTTTTGATTTGCATTTTTCTGATGATTAATGAGATTGAACAACTTTTCATGTCTATTGGCCAGGTCTTACTTGGAGAAGTGTCTGTTCAGGTCTTCTGTCCACTTTTAAATTGATTGTTTATTTTTCTGGTGTTAAGTTGCCTGAGTTTTTTATAAATTTTGAAAATGAATCCCTTCTTAGATGTATCATTGGCAAATATGTTTTTCCATTCAGTGGGTTGTCTTTTCACTTTGTTGATAGTTTCCTTTGCTGGACAAAAACATTTTAATTTGATGTGGTCTCATTTGTTTATTTTTTTCTTTTGTTTCCCTTGCCAGAAGAGATATATAAGAAATGTTCGAGATTTTACTGCCTATGTTTACTTCTAGGATTTATATAGTTTCAAGTCTTACACTTGAGTCTTTAATCTATTTTGAGTTTATTCTTTTATGGTGTAAGAAGGTGGTCTAGTTTCTTTCTTTTGCATGTATTTGTCCAATTCTCCCAACATGATTTATTGAATAGACTATCTTTACATTACTTTATGTTCTTTCCTCCTTTGTCAAATACTAATTGACCATAAAGATGTGAGTTTACTTCTAGACTCTCTATGCTATTCCATTGATCAATATTTCTGTATTTATGCCAGAACCATGCTATTTTGTTTATTATGGCCTTGGAGTATATTTTTGGTATCAGGGAGTCTGATGCCACCAAATTTGCTCTTCTTTCTCAAGATTGATGAGACTATTTGAGGTCTTCTGTAGTTCCTTATAAATTTTGGGGTTGTTTGTTCTAGTTCTGTGAAATACACTATTATTATTTTAATGGAAATTGTGTTGAATCTATAATTGCTTTGGGTAGTATGAACACTTTAATGATGTTAATTATTCCTGTCCATGAACACAATATATACTCCCACTTATTTGTGTCTTCTTAAATTTCTTTTTTTAGTCTCTTATAAGTTTCTGAGTAACTTATAAGTTTCTCTTATAAGTTTACATCCTTGGTTAAATTTATTCCTAGGTACCTTATTTTTTGTTGTTGCAATTGTAAATGGGTTGTTTTCTTAGTTTCTCTTTCTGATAGTTTATTGTTAGTATATAAAAATGCCACCAATTCTTCAATATTAATTTTGTATCCTGCCACTTTACTGAGTTCATTTATCAGTTCTAGTAGTTTTTGGTGGAATCTTCAAGGTTTTCTATGTACAGTATCATGCCATTTGCAAATAATGACTTTTTTACTTTTTCATTTCCAGTTGGAATGCCTTGTATTTCTTCTTGTCTGATTGCTATATTAGAACTTCCAGTATTATGTCAAATAAAAGTGGTGAAAGTGGATATCCCTGTCTTGTTCCTGAACTTAAGGGCAGTGCTTTTAATTTTTGCCTGTTGAGTATAATGTTGGCTGTGGGTTTGAGATATATGGCTTTTGTTATGTGGAGGTATGTTCCCTATATTCCCATTTTGCTGAGGGTTTTTTTTTTTAAATCAGGATTTTGTCAAATGCTTTTTCTACATCTATTGATATGATCATGTGATTTTAACTCTTCATTTTGTTTATGTGATATATCATGTTAATTGGTTCACAGATGTTGTGCCAACCTTGCATCCCATGAATAAATTCCACTTAATCATCTTTTGATCTTTTTAATGTATTGCTGCATCCAATTTGCTAATATTTTCTAAGGATTTTAGCATTTGTATCCATCAGGGATATTGGCCTATAATTATCTTTCTTTGCAGTATCATTATCTGGTTTTGGAATTAGAATAGTGCTGGCCTCCTAAAATGAGCTTAGGAGTCTTTCCTTTAGAATTATTAGAAATAATTTGATAATGATAGGTATTTGTTATTTTTTGAATGTTTGATAACATTTACCTGTGAAGCCAACCGCAGATGGTAACTTCCAAAGGACCTAAATTGCTGGGGAGGGCATACTGGCTGGTTAATAATCTCCAGACCTGATGTTAAGTAGGCTGGATTTTCTCTAGTTTTTTGGGGGACATAGAATTTGGTAAGAAGAGTTAGGCATCATGTCTGTGTGAGTGTGCGTGTGTGCGTGTGCGTGCGTGCGTGTGTGTGTGTGTGTGTGTGTGTGTGTGTGTGTGTGTCCCAGTTTCTCCACATTTGTTTCCTCATTTGTAAAGCAGAAACAGACATCCCTACCTCTAATCTGGGCTTTTTGGGGTGGGGTTGAGGGTGGGGGAGAGATCAGGAGTAGGTAGTGAGGACAAATTAGGAAGTCATGGAGGAAGTTTACTATGAGCTCCATAAGAGGTGAAGTCAAGGTGTGTTCCACCTGAATCACAGCCAGAGGATTGTGTCATCATCTGACACAGGATTGATTTCCCACGCTTCTCCAGGGAACGTCAGATGGAACCAAGGGGAACTGGAGCCAGTAGAGCAGAGAGCACAGCTGGCTTTTCAACTGACACTTTGGTTCATGTGATAAAGAGCCACGATGCAGAACATCTTTTTAACTCTGGAATATAGATTGGGTTAATTTCCAAGTAGCCTGCATAGCAAAAGCATTTTGCTATTAGGTTTTACAAGTAAGACCAGAAGCCATTATTTGTGAGGGTGCTGGAGAGAGTGACTTAATGGTACAACTCTGAGAGTATCAGAGATGGAAAAGATCAAAGAGTGTAATTAATCAACAGCTTTCCTGCCTAGCCAGTTTGGCTCAGTGGATGGAACATTGGACCATAGACTGAAGAGTCCCAAGTTTGATTCTGGTCAAGGGCATGTACCTCAGTTGCAGGCTCCATCCCTGGCCCTGGTCAGGATCTGGGCAGGAAGCAACCAATTGAGGTGTCTCTCTCACATCGATGCTTCTCTCTTTCTCTCTCTCCCTCTTTCTTCCACTCTCTCTAAAAGGCAAACAAACAAACAAAAAACAACAACAAAACAATAGAAAAATATCCTCAGGTGAGGATTAACAACAACAAAATCAGCTGCTTTACGGACAGGAGAAGAACAGAAACATTTCTGCTGAAGAATCTCAGACCTGGCAAAGAATTTTTGAAGAAGTAGGTAAGGAATGGAGTAACATTTATTGAGCCTCTGCCAGTGACCAAGTACTGTGCTAAATGCTAAGCATCCATATCTCTCCAATTTTAATGCGCTTATGAATTAGTTAAGTGACAGAGTTGAGCTTCAAGTTTAGATCTATTAAACTCTGGAGGTTACATCTGAATATACCACAGTGCCTCATGATCTCTCATAAAGCTAAAGAGTCTGAAGAGCTTATTAATCACTGAGATATTGTTTAAATGCATATTCTGATTTAGAACATCTGGAGCAGGTCTTGAGATTCTGCATTTCTAACAAGTTCTCAAGTGATGCTTATACTGCTGGTTTATGGAGCACAATTACAAAGCACGGCCTTGGAGATAGTCTATTTCAGTGATTCATAACCTATATGTACACCAGCTTTTCCTGAATTCACACCCTTTGGCCTACTTCCTTGTGACTTCTTTGGAATGCCAAAGTCATAAATAACCAGGTAGTCCTGTAAAAATCAAGCATAATTCAAAAAGCCAGTCAAGACATTTTTAAAAATTATACATTTTTAAAAATTACAAAGTATCAAAATGCTTTGATATGCAAGTGTCCTCAGAGAGATCATGATGATATTATATCCATAAATAAGAAAAGACTTGTTTCTTAAGTATTAAGTCATCTAAGAATAAGAACAAGGATCTAAATTTTCAAAGTATGACTGATGAAATTAAAAATTCAATGGGATAAGCTGAATATTGTAATGGACAAGACTGAGAACCAAATTTGAAAAGGAAACTTTCAGAATATGGAGCAAAAATACAAAAAGATAAAATATCAGAGAAAGTCAAGAGACATGGAAGATAAATCAGAAGGTTCAAACTTTGTCCAACTGGAGGTTTAACAGAAAATGGACATTAAAAAAATAGGAGAACCATTTCCTGAACTAAAGAAAGCTAGAGTCTTCAGATTGAAGCAATCCTCAGAATGTTAAGAAGGATTTATGAATTAAAGTCCAATATCCAGATATAGTCTCATGGAATAACAGAACTCTAAGAATAAAGACAAAAATCAAAAGCTTACAAAACAAAGAAAGTAGAAGTAACAAGATTCAACAGGTACGAGCTGTCTTCTTATTAGCTATATTGCATGCTAGAAGCCCATGGTATAAAGTCCTCAAAGTAATGAGAAAAATGGTTTTTAGTATGGAATATAGAATTTTATACTTAGCTAAACTATCAACAACAGAATGGCACCCAGGATAGTCATTTTTAGGTATAGAAGAAATTATGTTACTATATTAGTTTGCTAGGGCTGCTGTAACAAATTACCAAAAATTGATGGCTTAAAAAAACCCACAAATTTATTTTCTCACCATTTTAGTGGACAGAATTCTGTAGTCAGTACCACTGGGGTGAAATCAAGGGGTTGGTAAGGCCACATTCTCTGGGAGTTGTGGAGAGAAAACACTTTCTTGCCTTTTCCAGCTTCTGAAGGAGCTGGCATTCCTTGTTTGTGACTGTATTACTCTAGTCTTTAAGGCCAGTATTTTCAAATCTGTGTCTGTTCCATCTTTATATCTCCTTCTGTTCTATGTCTGTGTGGGATATCCCTCACCTGCCTCCTCCCCACCCCCCTCCACTCCTCTCTTTCTCTCACTCTAGCTTTCTTTGTTAATCCTTATTTGAGGATATTTTTCCATTGATTTTTAGGGAGAGTGGAAGAGAGAGAAAAAGACACAGAGAAACATCAATGTGAGAGAAACATATTGATTAGTTGCCTCCTGCATGAGCCCCAACCAGGGCCTGGGCCAGAGAGAAGCCTGCAACCAAGGTAGGTGCCCTAGACCAGAATCAAACCCGGGACCCCTTGGTCTGCAGGCTTATGCTCTATCCACTGAGCCAAACTGGCTAGGGTTCACCTGCCTCTCTTATAAGGACACACTCTCTTATAAGTAACATTTACAGGTCTCTGGGATTAAATTAGGAATTTCTTTGGGGAGGCCATTTTTTAGCCTATAACCAGTTGTCAGTCATACACTCTAAATGAACACAGATTTTGAGGAAGTACTCTAAGCAAACTGAAAATGAATTTAAAAAGAGGATGGCATGAAGGACAAGAAAAATATAGCTTCCATTGCCTCGGAAGGAGTGAAGAAAGCGAAAAGGAAATTATGAGATTCTACTTGACCCTTTGCTTCATAGCAAAGCCTTTAGGATGTCAAAAGGGTCTTGACAGTGAATGACTTCTTCTCCTCCTCTGTACATCCAGCCATATTATTTGGATCTCTAATGAATAGTTGATATAGGCACAGTGGTGTTCATTGGTTTTCAATCATAAGACACTGTGGGCACAGCTAAGGAACAGCGTGCAACTGTTACAAACCTCCAAATTGTAAAAGACAGTATAATAAAACTGAGTGGGAGAGAGAGGTAGCAAAAGGAAAGTTCCCTGATTTTCATAAATCAAAACACATTTTTAGGTAGATTGCCGATTTAACAAGTAACCAGGACAAGAGCTAAAAAGAGTAATATAATTGAATAAATTGGGAGGTGAAAACGGTGTGGAGAGGGGAGAGGTGGTATGAGTGTTCTGATTCCTAATCCTCTACAAAGAAGAGCCAACAGGGAAAGCCAAAAAGTCAAGGTACATTTGTGTTTTTAAAAATTGTAATAGAAGTTACAATTGAAGAAATAAAAAGAAAACGTTAGCAGAGGCTTCCTCTGGGGAATGCACTGGGTTTGGATTAGGATGGGGGAGACTGTTACTATATGGACATTTTAAACGAGGTTCATTGATTACATTTAGAGTTTTAAAAACCCTACTTAATAATACAAATAAATATAACACTAACACATAAAGCAAGTTGCCTGAGGAAGCAAGTAGCCTGAGGGGTCCCCAGCCTCCTGCCATTTGACATGTTTCAGGACCCTTTTGAAGGGCATGGACAAATGATGCCCAGAGGCAGAAGATGAGGGTAGTGGAGCCTTTGTCAGGCATTGGGGGGCTGCCATGAGGTCTGAGAGCACAGATTTGTGTTTTGAGGCCCCAAAGCTTTGGACTGGGACCAGATGGTGAGACCTTTGGGAATACATCAGCTCACTGTAGGGGTGCAGGCATAGAGGCCGAGTGGGTGTCCTTAGGATGTAGTGGGTCCCCATCCCTGGGCTGTTTTGCAGGTAGTGCAGAGGGAGACAGTACAGAAAGACAGAAAAAGCATGACATTTGGAGTCAGATGGCTCTAGAGTCTAATCCTCTTCAATGCTTTTTAGAGGCAGAGGGACACTGAGCAAGGCAAACACCTCAACTCCTCTGAGCCCTGGGTCTCTCGTTTGGCACAGGACTCATAACTGCTAGCTAATCAGCCAGCATGGTGTCTGGCATTGAGTAAGTGTTGAATAAAAGGTAAGTCATGAGATGAGGTGTGAGAGAGAATACCCCGGATCACCTAAAAGGTCCCTCCATCCTGAGATTCCTGGGCCTTTGGGCGCAGAGGTTGGGCCTGGGCACGAAGTTCAAGGGCCCAGGTAGAAAGCAGGGCACTCTTCAGTCCATAGCCCTCCTTCCATTTCTGCCATAGGGACCCCAGTCCCCAGGCGAGGGTGACTTCTTTACTACTTTGGCATCGGGAGCCTGAGGAAGTTCTGGATCACACTGAGTCAGGGGTCAGGGGCCCATCTGCTGGGAAGGTGACCACATGATCGGGAGACCCCTTCAAAGGGGTGTTGTTGGGAGCTTGGAAAATCACTGTGACTTCGACACTCTCGGGGAACAGGAGCCCCACAAGCCGGCATCCAGCAGCTTTCCCATAGCCACACCCCTGAGATAGGTGGGTTTCCATCTCGGTGTCTGCCTGCCGCCCAGCTAGGAGGGCACATGGGAAGGCACATTCTCCGCCTCAGGCGTCATGGCACAGCCCTGATGGATTCTCCAGGCCAGACGTCCAGGCAGGCGCTGTGCTCTCCCAGGCCGTGACCAGGGGCCATTTATAAAGACAGCTTCCACACAGTCACAGCCCCGTTCCTGCAGGGACACGACCTGCCACAGAGCCCAAGACCCGCACCCCACCCCTTCGGCCCCACAACAAAATCGCAGCCAGAGAGGAGAGGATGTGGTATTCTGTCTTCCTTCTAAAGCCTTTAACTGGGAGCAGTCATGTTCCAGCAGAGCCCTTTATTTCACACAGGAAAACACTGCTTCCTCTCAAAGGCCAGGCCCTCGGTGTCAGCACCTGAGTCGCTCTGCCAGGGCCCAGCCTGTTCTCAGAAACCTTGGTTCTGGTCCTGCCTGGCCAGGTGGTTTTGAGGGTCCCAAGGAGCATGGGAGGTTTTTTCTAACCGAGTCCACTGGGAATAGTGTCCCCCTTACTTGCTATTACCCCCTGGGAGCCAGGGGTGATTCAGCAGGCTTTGGGTGACCCTGACTACCTTGAGGAAGTGGAGGGAAGTGCTTGCCCTCCCCCAGGTCCCCACGTCATGGCCCAGGAGGAGTGAGGGCCAGCCTGTCCAATGAAGGCGTGGTCTTGGAGACCAGATGCAGGCTCAGCCAGCTGTGGGAGGAGCCAGGCTGCCCAGGAGAGGAATGAGCTCAGCCTGGGGGTCAGGTGAGGCTCCAAGCATCACCCAGCAGAAGGGACAGTGAAATGCTGGGCTGCTTCCAGATCGTGAGGGCCAGAAAACCAGGCGTCTGAGAAAGGTTGAGGATCGTGGGGGTGGACGTGGGTGAGAAAGACTCATGAGCTGTCCTCTGAGACTGGGAGGGTATCCTGGGGAAGAGGCAGCTGTGACACGTGGAGACTAGGGAGATGAGCTAGGCTGAGAGTTACAAGGAAGCAGAATAAAACTCACTGTTCCCAGAGCTGCATGGATGCCATACGCTGCTTTGACAGGTAGTGAGCCACCTGTACCTAGAGATGCTTGCCAGAATTTGGAGCCTCTTCGAAGGCCCCGGTTCTCGCTTTCATGAAGCGCTGGTTGCCCTGCAGCAGGAAGGGCTGACAGCCCCCAACTGGCAGTCCCACCAGAAACCACCTCAGCTGCACAGAGCCCCCTTGCCCAAGCTCACACCCTTCCTGCGGTGGCCCACATCCAATGACTGACCGAGGTGGGCCACCGTGGCCCGGTCATTTTGATCCCCCAACAGGGCACCTCTGACATGGGGCTCTTTTGCTCCAGATTCCTGTGGGTTTGGCGGATGCCATTGTTGGGTTTGCTTTGTAGCTGGACTTCTCCCTTTGTCCAATCAGGCTCTCCCCGCCTTTCCACGGGTGTTAATCCCAGATAAACATCCGGCACACGGAACTCCCCCTCGAAGTCCACTCCATTGGGAAGCCTGACCTGCATGCAGCAGTGGGCATACCCTGTAAGTGCTTCTGTCGGGGTTCTCTCCCATTTTCATGCTGGTTTGTTGTTTTCCATCATGGCCCCCCCCGCACCTGAAACAGTCTGGATACACAGGATGTGCTCACTAAAATGTATTTTTCAGTTTAAATGTACTGGTGTACTTGACCTTCTCTTTTGTCAGGCCATCACTTCTCAAGGACAAGGCCTGGCTGGTCATCTTCTCTGTGTCACTAGCTCCTAGCTAACACGTGACACTTAACCATTACTCAAAAAGAGATTTATCTTTGGTAAATGCATAAATAGTCAGAGAATGGAAGAAAGATCTTCCTGGACCAGGGGCCAGTCCAGAGCTTCTACGCAGGAAGAACTTGAGTTGAGAAACTGGTGGTTCAAATAGTGAATGTCTAGTGATTTGTTTGAAGCTGGTATTTGCTAAATGGCGTTCTTTTTACTTAGTGTATTTCTGTTTGGGGTGACAATGGACATTTTTAGGGGTAACGCCTACTCAAGCCACCTTTGGCTGTGCTGGTACCCAGGCTGATGGAATTGCACAGGGCCGTGAAGCGGGGAGGAGAGGAGACATCAATCTCTCTACATCCATTCACTGAGCCCCTGCAGCCAGGGCTTGGCAGGAAAATGGGCTCTGGAGGCTGTGGGCTGTTTCTCATGATCCTTACATAAAAACCGAGGCGATAAGACAGACAATACAAATAGAGTGACACAGGCCCTGCTATACCTTAGAGGCAAGAAGAAACTCGCAGAAGGTCTCTGCTCTGAATTGAAGCAATTTGTTATCTGTTCAGTTTTCAGCACCATTGACACACAAATAGAGATGGATGTCAAGAGAGAAAAGAGGATAAATAAAGATTTTTAGATGCAGTTGAAATAAATAGAATAGTGATTGATGCAAGAAAGCCTATAAAACCCAAAGATATGTGAGAAAATGGATGAATGAGACCTTGTAGAAAATGAGGGAACGAGGAAGTGAAGAGGATAAAGTGAGAGAGAGAGAGAGAGAGAGAGAGAGAGAGAGAGAGAGATCACATTCACATAACTTCTATCTATATTTATAAAAAGCTAATATGGAAAGTGTCTCTCCGGGAGTTAGACTGGGAGAACAGGAGTTCAATTGCTATAAAGTGTGCTGACCACCAGGGGGGTGGTGTGGAACACGGCGGGTGACCAGCAGTGCAGTGGGACACTGAGGAACTGAGGGAAGGAAGAGGTGGGGAGGCAGGGAGGCAGGGAACCTCATCAGCTCTAATCACCAGCCAGGCCTAGGGACCCTACCCATGCACAAATTTCATGTATCGGGCCTCTAGTTAAAATATATTGTCATAATTGTTCTAGTTTATTATTAGTTATTGCTAATCTCTCACTGTGCCTAATTTACAAATTAAACTTTGTCATGGGTATGTATGTATAGGGAAAAATACAGTACATATAAAGTTTGGTACTACTCGTGGTTTCAGGCATTCCCTGAGGGGACAGGGGGTCTTGGAATATATCCCTATCAGATAAGTGGGAAAACCCAGGAATAGCCAATGGAAAATATGCATAGGGAAGAGTAAGGAGGTGGAATATGACACAGCACTTCCATGCCCTCTCTGGTGCACGCCCTCCCAGCACATCAATATACTCACCAACCTGGATGCTCCCCATCCCTCTAGCCCTACTGCCTTCTTTGGAGAACAGGAATTAGGGCTGAATGTTCCCTGATTCTCTTCTCAGGTGACAACTCCATCCTGAAGTTATTTAGGGGCTACAATGTGAATGGACTCAATAGCACAAACTCAGGTATGTTCAAAAAGAACTCATTGTGAATAATAAATGACAGTCTTGTCACTGGGGAAATTAGGTGCTTGGTACAAAGACCAAATGGAACCAGAAGGCAGGTGAGCTAGGTTGAGCTGGTCCAAGGATTCGCTTCAAGGCCAGAGCAGCAGGGAGAAGGGCAGAGACTGAGTCAGGAGGAGCAAATGAAGGACACCCAGCACACCCCCACACCAGACACTCCTGCTGTTCCAGGTCACCTGTATGTGTCATCTTCATCTTCCTTCCCACAGGCCAGAGAAGGGGGAGGAAGTTCCCTGCAGCCCAACTGGGCAAGATTTCCCAGTCCCAGAACTTCAGAGCTGGGCAGTGCCATCTAGTCCAGTTTACGCTCCATGGGGCCACAACGCTGGCTGGTGACAGGCTCCTGGGTCTGCCCTCTTGGCCCTGCTTCCTGTCTCATGTGGCTGAGAAGGACACGTGTTAATAAAATAATCACACAGATAACCAGAGCTGTGTCCTTAGCTGAACACCCATGACCTCTCTCCTCATCTCAACCGAGTTCCTGCTTGGGCTGCTGCCACAGCCTCCTAACTGGTCCTCTTGGGTCCAACTTCTCTGCCTCCAGCAGTAGCACTCCACAGAAACCACAACAATCCCAGCTCTTAGCCTGGTATCCAAAGCCCTTCATCCTCCTCCCTCCCTCCCTTCCTTCTTCCCTTCCTCCCTCTCTTCATTCCCATCCTTCCCACTCTTCCCACCCTTCCTTCCCTCCTTCATTTCTTCCTTCCTTCCTTCCTTCCTTCCTTCCTTCCTTCCTTCCTTCCTTCCTTC
>JAAGEH010000045.1:44309006-44357298 GCA_011751065.1 Lasiurus cinereus | reverse complement strand
ACTGACGGAGAACTCACTACATGTCCAGGCCAGCGCAGATGGAGAGGGCAGTTCTTCAGTGTTTTCAAGTGGGACCCTGATTGCTCCAGCAGACACTTCTTACCATGGGAGTCAGGATGAGAGGACTAGGACGACTGCCATGGGCTCAGCAGTAACCTCTTAGGTGTCAACTAAGAGGGACACTTGGAGCTGGCCTGGTCTGACTGCCTTACTTTTTTTTTAAAGTTTCAAAAATAATTCCTTATTTTATAGAGATGGAAGCAACTCCCCTAAGGGTGAGTCATCAGTGGCAGGGTCTTCTTCTAATTACAATGAAGAAGATAATGGTGGGTGAGCCCTTATTACTTTCCAGGAACTTTGATGAATGGTTGAAGCTGCGTGACTTCACTTAATTCAAGCTGTGTTTAGGCATTGGAAGATGGGAATTGTTCATTTCACAGAGAAAGAGGCCAAGATACAGAGAGGTGAAGCGATTAGTTCATAGCCACAGCAGCTCACTCATGGCAGAACCAGGACTTGAATCCAGGCCTCACTTGAATCCAAGGGCCATGTTCTCAGCTGCTCTGCTAATCTGTAAGTGCAAGGGCCAGCTTCATGGAAGTTAAGAGCATTGAACTTTCTTCTGTGGAAGAAATCAAGTGGGACTTCTTACTGGGGAGTTAAAGGTACACGGTAGGCTCTGAGTTCATATAAAATGCTGATGTTAGGTCTAAGCAAATAAAAAAATTAAGGAAAAATATATCATCAAATGATAAAAATCTGTTATGATAATTTACTGCTTAATCTACACATCTAGCCATTTCCTCCCTCGCTGGTTAATATGTGTAGTTCCCATCTAAAGATCTGAAGGGTACCCTAGCCAGTTTAGCTCAGTGGATAGAGCATCGGCCTGCGGACTGAAAGGTCCCAGTTTCAATTCTGGTCAAGGGCATATACCTTGGTTGCGGGCACATCTCCAGTAGGAGGTGTGCAGGAGGCAGCTGATCGATGTTTCTCTCTTATTGATGTTTCTAACTCTCTATTCCTCTCCCTTCCTCTCTGTAAAAAATCAATGAAATATATTAAAAATAAATAAATAAAGGTCTGAAGGGTACCTGGTAGTCTCGTCAAGGGAGTAATTTGTTTAATTTCCTGGCTCATGGTCTCCTGGCAAGATCATGAGATGTTGGAGATACCCAATACAGTGGTACCTCAAGATACGAGTTTAATTCGTTCCGTAACCTTGAGGCGTGGGAAACTATGAGACGCTCGCGGTAAACTGGTGGGTCGTGTGCAGCCAGCTGATCTGCGCGATTACTCCTATCTCAAATGTTGCTCGTATTTCAAAGCAAAAATCACTCGCTCGATGGCTCGTATCTCAAAAATCTCGTATGTTAGGGCACTCATATCTCGAGGTACCACTGTATTTAGATTAGAAGTACAGAGCTAGCAAAAGGTGTTGTGTTTTTAATTGGAGTGAGAAATTACTGTTTAGCTGGAAAAGAAGCTAGCATGATCTTATTTAAAACAACGGAAAGAGTTTTTAATCAAAAAGGAAAAATTAATTTCCCCTAAGGTTAAAACTTCTGTTAAATTATAGCTGCAAGTTGAGATTTAGCTGTGAGAATCGCTCTGTTATGGAGAGACAGCGTTTGGGTGCTGGAGTTTTCAGTACTGACTTATGTTCAAAGCTGGCTGAAGCTTCTGTTTATCCTTTTGTTCTCAAATCGGCCAGGTAGATGTCTTACTAGCCTGGAAGCCATTTCACTAAATTACTCTTCATCTTGCCCTGAATCTGATTGCCCTTTACTGCCACTTTCCTGTTACTCTCTGGTGGGGCTGCCTTTCTGAAGAGAGAATCTTCAGAATGCAGAAAGCCTTCTCCAACCATCATAGAGGGTGCCTTTCACCAAAGCTCTATGTTGCTTGGCACACAGGACTGGTGCTGCTGGGCGAGGGGCAGAGTGGTTCTGACCAGGTGCTTAGGTCAAGCTGCGGCCTTTTATTTTCATGCTGTTTTGGCAGTTTAGAAACAGAGTCAACAGGTTGGTGCATGCAATCAATACCCACAGTGTGTGGTGAGTGTGCGTGAGTGTGTACGTGGATATTTATATTTATTTCCATGAACCTTTGAACTCTACCAATATATATTTTTGGATGACTATGTAAGAGTATACTTGATAAGTCAGATGGCAATTTGTCTTAATAATTGTGACATACATCAAATTACCATCTAAAAAGATTGCATTTGTCCAAATTGCCACTAAGAGTCCCTGACTCTAGGGTCTATTTCCTCCCCTACCTTTATCAACACTAGGTTGGCAAACTCATTAGTCAACAGAGCCGAAGGTTGCTGACCACTGCACTAGGTGATACCAAAGTTTTCCATCTTTGCCAAATCACAAAGGTGAAAAATGGTGTTGGGTGGTTTAAACTTGTTTTTCTTTATCAAGGAATGAAGCCGCATACCTTTCCATGTATTTATCTCTTTTTTTTTATCTTTCTGTGCACTTCATGTTCTTTGTCCATTTTTTGGTCTCTTTTTTTACTGAATGGTAAGTTTGGTGTGTTAATATTCATGCCCTCCTCCCAGTTCTTCTCTCCATGACACTTCTGATGTCTGCTGGCCTCAGATGAACTCCTCTCAGTGCCTGTCATGGAGTGGGATCACTACCTGTTGGGGACTGCAATGGGCTCCTCAGTGGCAGCCAAGGGTCAGTGAGGCAGCTGGGGTTGTTGACAAAGGCAGGATTCTACAGGAAGGATCAGAACTTTTGTGTCTCAAATTCCCATCTCTGTGCCCGTCTCCCTCTCTGAGGGGCCCACGTACTCTCCCTTATCATGACTTTCTCTAAAGTTAGGATCTGATTTTAGGCCTTATCCCTCTGAGGGGAATGGATAACTCTTACTCAGAGGCTCCAAAAGGTTGACAGCCCAGAGAATTCTGATTTATTTAGTTGGTTTGATCGATTTATTGAGCTCCTTTGTGCTAGGCATTTTCAGATGTTCCCTGATCCCGAGTTTGTTCTTGGAGCCCCAAGTGATTCCAGCTGGGTCCCTATCTGCGTTGGGGTAATCTCATTCCTGTGATGAACAGCCTCGCCATTTCAGTCGCTTCACACAATAGACATTTATTTCCCATTCATGGTGTCGTCGAATGTAGGCATTCATGGGCAGTCTTCCATGGCCCAGGCTCTTTCTACCTTGATCCTTTTGCCCAGCAAGGGTCTCTTCATTCAGCTGGTGGATGATTAAAGAGACCATGGAGAATCCATGCCTCCTTCTTAAGTATCACAACACAGAAGTGAAATATATTGGTTTGTTCATTACCTTGTTGGTGAAATTAGTCTTATAATCCCTTCCTAGACACAAGAGAGGCTGGGAAATAGAGTCCCTAAAAGAAAACACTCCTTTGTCGCAACAACTCTGCCCTCTAGAAGGGGAGCATCTATCTTCAGTGATGTTAGCTGTCTCTACCACGGTCTTGGAGAAATTGGATTAATGGGATGTTGAATTGGTTCCAGCAAGGATTAAGTCTTGAAAAGACTCCACAGAAACACTTCATAACCATCCTGAGCTAGAGGACTCGGAGTGTGATCTTGGGAGACTTAGAGTGGAGGTAGAGGAGACATGGAGTGTGAGCAGGAAGATTTTTGAGGTGTGAGCTGGTGAGATTTGGAAGTATGAGCTGACCATTTCCTATGCTTATACTAGAACACGTAATAGTTTGCCATATTAAGTGCAAATTCTTCTATCTGGCCCTTGAAATCCTTCATAACCTTGCCCCAACGTATTTACTTAGTCTTCTCCCACTACTCATTTGCTTGTCCCATATGCTTGCATTATATGGTACCCCACCACCTTACAGAGCAGACACATATTCATTCATTCATTCATTCACCCATTCACTCATTCAGTCAACATGTGTCACTCCCTAGAAAGGAGCACCAGAAGGAATAAGTTAAGTCCACACCCTCAGGAAGTTAACAGAGCTTATGTGCTCTGACCTCTTCAGAATGAGCCTGTGCTGGGAATTTGAAATGCTGATAACAGAAGACCTTCTTCCTTGGGGAAATGTCCTTTTAGTGCCCTGCCTTTCTCTGAGTCAATACTTACTGTAGACTCTGATCTGGTCCTGGCATCTACGCAACACAGAGTCCCTTCTGTAGCTTTCCAGTAATAGCCATCTAGTGTTAGCTCGAGAAATGCCAAGGTCAGGGGTTTTACTACCTCCTGAGGCACCTGGTAGAAAGGACTAAGCCCTGTTTCTTGGTTAGTACAAATCTGCCTCTTTGTCCACAGGGGAAATGTTGAGAGATTACTTGGGTATTCTCTTCAGAGAGGACTTTCACCAGACAACACCTCTTGCTTTGACACCCATCCATCTCAGTCTTATGAAGGACAACATGGAGGTCCCCCAGCTCCCTGCCCCCTAAGTCACTGGCCCATGGTTATGCTCACTCTCTGTTCACGCATCTCTGGCTACGCACTAAGTGATAAAAAGCACCAAGTTAACACACAGCCTGACTTGATCTGATGAATCTGATGTGGGGCAGGAGAGGGCTGTGCAAGTCCATGCAGAGACCTTGTCCTTTCCATCTTGATGATTTCCAGGAAGACCTCGCATACATTTGGGCAAGTTCAGAGATGGGCTTGTGAAAAGTGAAACTACATTTTCAAGAAGTTTAAAATGTGCTCTTCTCCCTTTGCTTTACCATTTGCAGCATTCTCCAAGTAACATTCTTTTTAGGAAAAAGACTGGACCTTCATGAAATATACTTTCAAGTTGTAATGGGCAATAAAAATATGGCATCTGTTTAATTGATTATAATTTTCACTGGAAGCATAAGCAGAATTTTAAAAGCCCTTTGGTTTCTCTTTGTGTCCCACTTGAGTAATTTCCTCTCACATCCCTCTGTTCCTGGACCTAGAAACCGGTAAATAAACGAGGTCCAGAGAGCCAGCAACATCCTGGAAACCTGAGGCCACAAGGTTAAGCACAAAAAAAACGCTCTCTTTCCAGGAAGGAATAACTGAATCGGAGCAGCGACCTTGGCTTTCAGTTAGTTCTCATTCAACTTTTCCCACTCTTTTCCTCTCTGCGTCCTCCCTTCCCTGCCTCAACATGCTCCAAACAGTGGAGGGCCCGGGACCACCCCTGCTCTCCTGCACAAGTCCATCCTGCCTTTGGCATGGGCCTCAAGACCTCATGCGTCCACAAAGCTGCGCTGAGTCAAGCTTCCTCTCCAGCTCCGAGAAGAATGCCTGTCAGGAAGCTCAATTATTTGGAGAATGCGAAATACAGTATTTTAATGGATCCATTTTTCATGTCCCTCTAGAAAAAAAAAAATAGAATTTGTTGTTGGTCTGTCTGCAACTGAGTCTTGTTGACACTAGAGGACCTTCCTGATTTTGACACAACAAACTCTTGGTACTTTTTTCTGCCACAAAGAGATTCTGGCTGCAGCTCTACTCTCCACAGGTGCAGTCTAGAGAAACAGGCTGATGAAATGCAGGCAGCGTTGTTAGGAAAGGGGCCTGCCTTTGGCGTTAATCCTGCAATGACGGTGCCAAGCCAAGTTACAGCAAAACATCGAGTAGGGTGTTGACATTTATTTCTAGATACCGTGCCTGGTCTTAAAACGAAACTGTGATGCTAGCAGCGGGGCGGGAGAAACTAGTGCCTCTTGTGCCATTTGGCTCCAACACAAGTGGATAAAGTTTTCGATAACATTTTACTTTTAGTTGATAGTCTTCCACGATAAACACCAAACCCTCAGTCAGTAGCAATAAGGAGTTCTTAGAGACAAAGACTGTTTGCCAGGAGTCAAATTTCCCAATTTTTCTTGTCTAGGATGAACTGTTGCATCCTCTTCTTTGTTGAAATAGATTTATATTAAACATATATCACAATAAAGATAAATAAGCAATTAAGCAACAAAGTTGAGCACAAAATTCATATCCCTACTGAGCTCCAACTTCTTCACTACTTCGGAATTAAAAAAAAAAAAAGTCCTATGTAGCATTCATTGGCTCTTCCTCATGAAACTGGGCTACATAAACACACGTTGAGTACCTGTGACTTCATTTAGAACATGTGTCCCTGCTCAAAGGTTAGTGTGAAACCCAGTTAATACAGGGGAATGGATAATCCTTACCCATCACTTGATGAAAGGCAGTTCAACATTGTTTGAAGCCAGGAAAAGAGAAGAGTTGTTTTGGAACCAAAACCACCTGTGCGGTGTGGAGGCATCATATTACTTCACTGAAGGGAAGCAAAGGCAGGGAAAGGGAGCAAGGAAGGGAGAAGCCCAGTGGCTAGACCAAGGTCTGAGGTCCTTGGAGACTCATCTTCCGGTCTCTTGCATTGACTCACCATCAGCACTTCCAGCTGCCTCTCCATCTGGAGGAAGGGAGAGGGAGGGCAGGTAGGCCAGGAGAAGGGAAAATGAGAATGTGGGCCCTGGTCCTGGGTCGGTGTGTTTGGTGTATGGTTTAGAGATGGGGACTAGGTTGATAACATTACTCTGACTTTGAAAGTGCCTTTGAACCCTGCTGAACAAAAACTTGCTCTACCAGCTTGAAAAACAAATATGGCTACATTGTTTATATTGTTCAAAACCAATCCCTGTAGCCGCCACCACAGTCAAATTCACAGGAAGTCCCATCCCTCGCAGAACTTTCCACCTTGTTTAGTCCAGGAGTTCCCAGGCGCTCAGCAGGATGGGCTGGAGATGGGCCAGAGCAAACCACCAGGTTCTGACTCAGGAAACCCTGCTGCACCCCCCACCTCAGTCTTACACACCAAATAGGGAGGGGGGGAGAAAAGGAGGAGGGCTAAGGCGTTTCTGACCCCAACCCAACCTTAGCCTGACTCCTGGGGAGCTCAGCAGGAGGGGATGGAGCTACTTGGAGTCTTTCCTGCCAGCTGGTGCCAGACCCTGCCACCTCAGGCTTTCAGAGGATCTTCAAAAGGATGGAGTCAGGAGAATCCAAGATGGCGGCATAGGTAAACACCTATACTGCTGCCTCGCACAACAATTTCAAAACTACAACTAAAAGACAGAACGGACATCATCCAGAACCACACGAAAGCTGGCTGAGTGGAAGTTCTACAACTAGAGGGAAAGAGAGGGGCTCACGGAGACCCAGAGGAGCTGCAAAAAGCTGAGGTACGGAGACGAGCGCGCTGAGAGAGCGGTGCTGGAGTACCTGGCTGGCTTTCTCTGGCAGGAGGGAAACGGAGACTCCCAACGGCATTGAACCCCTTCTCTTACGACACTAAACCCCAGATCCAGCCGAAACTCATACGGGGGGAGTTTGGACTGTGAAAAGGGAGAAGTGCACGGAAATTTAGGGGAGTTGCAAAGGATCGGAGGTCTGGTTGCGCACGGCACCACGCGGAGGACGGATTGCTGATTGTGCTGCTGGCTTTCGCGAGTGGGCGGGAGACAAACCCTCCGATCTGTGCCACTTCTGAGTCCACTGGGCCCCTGTTTTGGGCGAAACCCTGGGGACCTAGACTCCTGTGGTCCTGGTTCGCAGGGGAGCTGGAAAGGCAGCGGTTGGAGGTGCTGCGGGTGCGCGCGCACAAGGACCGCTCCAGCCATTACCCAGTCACGTGAGACTCAGGGGCTGTGGAGGGCGGGGCCAACTGGAAGGCAAGGCGGTCCCTTAAGCCCTGAGACTCCACCCTCCCAAGCTCAGCAGAGGCTTCTGTGGCTGAATCCAGCACAGAAGTTTCCCCGGCACAGTGAAAATGCCGAAACAAGGGAAGGGATTACAAGCAAAAGAAATGGAGGAAAAAAAACGACTGGATATAGAGTTCAAAACCACGCTTATAAGGTTTTGCAAGAATATGCTAGAAAAGATGGATAAATTTAGTGAGACCCAAGAGAAGATAATAAATACACTGACTGAAATGAATACTATTACGCAGAGTAATAACAGCAGACTAGAGAAAGGCAAGGATCAAGTCAAAAATTTGAAATATAAAGAAGCAGAAAACATTCAACTGGAAAAGCAAGAAGAGAAAAGAATCCAAAAAATGTGAAGATAATGTAAGGAGCCTCTGGGACAGCTTCAAGCGTACCAACATCAGAATTGTGGGGGTGCCAGAAGAGAGAGAGCAAGATACTGAAAACCTGTTTAAAGAAATAATGACTGAAAACTTCCCACATCTGGTAAAAGAAATAGACTTACAAGTCGAGGAAGCACACAGAACCCCAAAGAAAAGGAACCCAAAGAGGACTACACCAAGACACATCATAATTAAAATGCCAAGAGCAAAAGACAAAGAGAGAATATTAAAAGCAGCAAGAGAAAAACAGTTTATTACCTACAAGGGAGCACCCATACGACTGTCAGCTGATTTCTCAACAGAAACGATGCAGGCCAGATGGGAGTGGCAAGAAATATTCAACGTGATGAACAACAAGAACCTACAACCAAGAATAATCTATCCAGCAAAGCTATCATTCAGAATTGAAGGGCAGATAAAGACCTTCACAGAGAAGAAAAAGCTAAAGGAGTTCATCAACTCCAAACCAGTATTATATGAAATGCTGAAAGGTACCCTTTTAGAAGAGGAAGAAGAAAAAGGTAAAAGACAAAAAATTATGAACAACAAATACACATCTGTCAACAAGTGAATCTAAAAATTAAGTGAATTAAAAATCTGATCAACAGAATAAACTGGTGAATATAATAGAATCAGGAGCACAGAAAGGGAGTAGACTGATAATTCTCAGGAGGACAAAAATCATAAAGCATCAAACAGACTGTGAAATTATAGCAGAAAGATTAAAGTTAGGTGAGGTAAATAAGTGATCAATCAAAGGACTTGTATGCATGCTTATAAACATAACCAATGATCACAGACACTGGGGGGTCGGGGTACGCCTGGGAGGGAGGGGGGGCAATGGGGAGATATGTATAAAAATTAATAAAAATTAATTTAAAAAAAAAAAAGGATGGAGTCAAGGGTTTCTTTTGGGCTCGTCCTCTGAGGAGGCTGCTTGGCCTCTGCAAGCTCCCCAGCCCCTTCCCAAGGGAGCAGTGGGGCAGAAGAGGACCTGCTCACCTTGGTTTGGGAAAATTTTCAAGCCTGTGTATAAGTCTAGGTTTAGCCCCTCCCCATTCCCAAGCAGAATTCTGTGGTAGACTTTCTCACGTCACGAGACACAGGGAGAGCTGCAATGTTTCACTGCATCATTTGCTAGATAATTGGAGGCTTCTGGCGAGTCTCAGTAAGGCTCAAAAGTTATTCCAAGGAAACTTGCCTCCACCCAAGTAGAGGAATGTCTGGTAGTAGTAATATTAATTTCAGAGTCTGCCCACTCAGGCATGTGCCCCTAACTCAGACATGTACAACCTAACCCCTGATTGCTGCTTTTTTCCAAACAAACTTTTATTTAAAAATTTTTAATTCTACAGAAAAGTTTCAAAAACAATGCCTTATAATTCAAATACTTTTCTGTGTGCATACTTCAATTTAAAAATTAAGACTAAGACTAACCTTAGCTAGTTCGGCTCAGTGGATAGACCATTGAACTGTGAACTGAAGAGTCCCGGGTTTGAGTCCAATCAAGGACACTTGCCTAGATGGCAGGCTGGATCCCCACTGTGGTGCATGCAGGAGGCAGCCAATTCACGATTCTCTCTCATCATTGATGTTTTTCTCTGTCTGTCCCTTTCCCTTCCTCTCTGAAGCCAATAAAAATAGAAAATAAAAATTTTAAATAAATAAATAATATATAAGTAAAAATTAAGACTAGTATAATAAACACCCACATATTCTTCAGCTAGGTTCACCAATTTTGATGTTTTGCCACACTTGTTTTCTCCTCTCTCTCCACACACATTTACATTTATACACGAAAATGTATGTACATGTGCATAAGTGTACATTTAATTTTGTGTAACCATGTGAGAGTATGTTGTAGACACCATGATTCTTCACCCTTTATACTATGTTACCACAAGTAGGACATTCTCCAACATAACTAAAACACTGTAAGGAAACTTAACATTAATATAAAATTATTCTCAATGCCATATAGCTGGATTTTAAAAATACCTAGGATACAACCAGAGATCATACAATGCATTTAGTTGCTATCCCTTTAGTGTCTTTTAATTTAGAACTAGAAACCCAATGCACGAAATTCGTGCAAGAAGCTGAGCCCCTGTGGTGGCTGCCTCGGCCTCTGCCACCATGACTTCATCCAGAAGGTAGTGCAGAAGACCATCTGGTCTAATTAGCATATAACACTTTTATTATCTACTTGTGGCCTGGTGCACGAAATTTGTGACCGGCTTGCACCCTCTCCAATCTGGAGGATGTCTGACTGCCGGTTTAGGCCTGATCCCTGTGGACATCCCTCTAACAATCTGGGACTGCTGGCTCCTAACCACTCACCTGCCTGCCTGATTGCCCCTAATGACTCTGTCTACCAGCCTGCTCACCCTCAATTGCCCACCCTGTCAGCATACTCTACCCAACTGCCCCCTGTCAGCCTGCTCTCCCCAACCGCCCCCCCACCTGCCCGGTTGCCCCCCACCTCCCCCCCGGGGCAGCCTTATTGCCCCCCAACTGCCCCCCCTTGCCAGCCTGCTCTCCCTCAACTGCCCCCCTTGCTGGTCTGTTCGCCCCCAAATGCCCTACCCTCCTGGCCTGATTGCCCTTAAACGCCTCTGCCTTGACCCCACCACCATGGCTTTGTCCAGAAGGACATCTGGAAGGTCTCCCAGTCTAATTAGCATATTAGTACTAATAAAAGGGTAATATGCTAATTATACTGGACATCCTTCCTGACAAAGCTGGGCCTGGACAAAGCCACTCGTGATCCCAGGTACCTACAGCTGTGGCCGGCCTGGGCAAAGCCCTGAGGGATTGGGCCTAAATCGGCAGTCAGACATCCTCTGAGGGGTCCCAGATTAGAGAGGGTTCAGGCCAAGCTGAGGGACTCCCCCTACTCCGTGCACAAATTTCATGCACCATTCCTCTAGTTATAGATAATCCCTTTGACTCTTCAAAAAATCCTTGATGACACTCATTTTTGAAGAGTCTAGACAAGTTATTTTATAGAACTTAAATGTTTCTGATGGTTTTCACATGATTTATGTTAAACATTTGTGACATGAATAGAGTGTAGGTGATTTAGTTTACTCCCAGTGAGTTTCCTCATGGGGGGCACCTAACATCAGTTGGTCTCATTATAGTGATGCTAAAGTTTGATTATTCAACTAAGGGGATGTCAGCAGAGTTCTCCTCTGTGACTATTGTATATGTCAATTAGAGTATATTGAGAGGACATTTTAAATAATAATAACTTAAAAAATCCCACTTTCAGCTTCTGGCTAATAAAATGGTTCACAGTATCTCTTCTGTTTCTCTAGTTTCCTTACAGGACTTTAGGGTCCTCTACAGCAATGCTCTGCAGCAATGCACAGGGCGTTTACTCAGCTGCTGGCTGCTGATAACCGGCTAGCTGCTTGTCCACACTGATCTCAATTGTACTGCAAGGTCCTCATTACTTTCATTGGTTTAAAGACATTCTCTAATTAAACATGTCCAGTCTGCCAGCCTAGAAGGAGCCTCTGCTGACTTTTCCTGTCTCTCTCTGGGCTTAAACTACTGAGCAGTCAGACACATACTTGTATCTCCTTCTTAGAGAAGATAAATGATTGGGTCTAAATACAACTCATCTTTCAAACTAATCTCATAAACATTACACAACGTCAAACATTACGACAAACATACAGAAAAGACAACAGGTATTTCAAAATGAGGGAGATTATGATGTAGAAAAGAGACTGGAGTGGGAGTTAGGAGACTTAGGTTCAAGTCCCAACTCTCTGATTTATAAACAGTGTTTTAGACAACTCACTTCACCTCTCTGAATTTCGTCATTATTATGTCCAGGAATAAAACCATATTTGTGTGTTTCTATTAATGCATCAAACAAAATAAATGAGATGAATTTTTACTGAAATTATATGGTTATTTAAGGTATACCAGTATAATAACATTAGCTTTGGATGGTCCTGGATGACACCAGAAAGAGATAATTAATTGTATCAGTCAGTATAGTCTAGGTTATGCCTTGGTACCAAATTATTGCTAAATATCAGAGATGTAACACAACCAAAATTTCTTTCTTTCCAATGTTATATGTTAAAAGGCTTGCTATCACCCTGCTTCACCTTATGTTGACTCAATGACCCAGGCTGATTATAAAACCTTCTCTGACATTGCTGATTTATTAAAAAAGGAAAAGAGACAAGGCAAATCATATCCCAGGTGTGAGAGCTTTTCATTGGCAATAGTTAATCATGTGACCATGCCTGTCATCATTAGGGGAAGGAGATATAACTATCCTATAGAGAGGAGCAGTACAGGATAGCAACAGGGAAATGTTTGGCCACCAGCAATAAGATCTGTTGTATCGCTTATGCTTAAAAGCAACTGAAAACGAAGTTCAATGATAGGCCTTTAGGACCTTCCATATGCAAATATTTTCTCAGCATCTTAGGTCACTGTAAACAGATCAATCAATCAAATATGAGCTTCAACTGTTAATCTGTAGTTCAGCTGCTTCTCACATGGGCAACTCTATGCAGTGTGCTCCAGGTCAGTAGCAGCCGTGAAACACAGGAGATGAAGAAAGGTTACCAAACAACACTGGAGAGACCAGCAAGTCTGTTATTCAGGGACTGCCATACCTGCTCTATGACTTTCACAAGGTTTTAGTGGGGATCGAGCATGATGGCTTATGTGACCAGACTTTGCTTTATACAAATGTGAGATATGATTGTGTCACTGCCAGTAGGCTTGGAGCTCCTTAGGAATAGGGAGTAAAATTTATTCATCTTTGAATTTCCAATACTTAGTCTGTGGTAGCATATGGTAGAATCTGACTCAATGTTGAGGGAATGAATAATTAAATGAGGACACATATAAGGAAATTTACTTAAGATAAGAAAAGAAAGTTCAAATCTATATTTGAAAATGATGTTTAAACCCTTCTTATGAAGTCAACAAGTTTTGATTGACAAAAATAGTCCAGAAAGAAAAATTATGAATCAACCGAATCCAGTTTGGCTCAGTGGATAGAGTGTCGGCCTACGGACTGAAGGGTCCCAGGTTCGATTCCGGTCAAGAGCATGAACCTTGGTTGTGGGCACATCCCCAATAGGGGGTGTGCAAGAGGCAGCTGATTGATGTTTCTCTCTCATTGATGTTTCTAACTCTCCATCTCTCTCCCTTCCTCTCTGTAAAAAAAAAAAAAATCAATAAAATATATTTTTAAAGAAAGAAAAATTATGAATCAATATCTTTTATGAAAATAAATGTAATAGCTCTACACAAAGAGTTTCACTTACAGTAATGGAGGAGGAGCTTGTATTGGACCAATCCTCCTGCAGGCAACAATTATAAACTCTGTAGAACATATTTTTTAAAAGCTGAAGGCACTTAGGAGCTGACAAAAACTGGAAAGGAGTTGACATTTAGAGGAAAAGAATGGCACAGGGTGAGCTTCCTTTTTTAAAGTGATTTTCTACTACATGAAGATAGAACAGTATTGGAGAAGAAATAAATAAAGATTAAATAAAATCTTTAATTTTTCTTATTCTTAATTGATATAAAATATACCTGTTTGTTTAAGTAATATTAGTAATTATTTATTGGGTGAACATAGTATATAGGTAAGTGAAATGAATGCCACCAATGTATAAGAGATGGGAGGGAAGAACTGAGAATACTCTGTTATACGATACCTACACTACAAGTAAAGTGGTATGGTGTTATTTAAAGACATACTTAGATTAGTGTGAAAATACATGTTACAAATTCAAAGGCAACCACTAACATTTTAATAAAGAAATATATTTTATGTGCTAAGAAAGGAGATAAGTTGAAATTATATAAAATGCTGATTTACAAGAAAAGGAAGAAAAAGAGAGGTTAAAAATGAAACAAAGCTGAATCCAAGATGGCGGCATAGGTAAACACCTACACTGCTGCCTCGCACAACAATTTCAAAACTACAACTAAAAGACAGAACACACATCATCCAGAATCACAGGAAAGCTGGCTGAGTGGAAGTTCTACAACTAGAGGGAAAGAGAGGGGCTCACAGAGACCCAAGGGAGCTGCAAAAAGCTGAGGTACCGAGACACGCGCAGGGAGAGAGCGGGTGCCGGAGTACCTGGCTGGCTTTCTCTGGCGGGAGGGAAACAGAGACTCTCAAAGTCATTGAACCCCTTATCTTACAACACTAAACCCCAGATCCAGCCGAAACTCATATGGGGGGAGTTTGGACTGTGAAAAGGGAGAAGTGCACGGAAATTTAGGGGAGTCGCAAAACATCAAAGGCCTGGTGGCGCGCACGGCACTGCAGAGGACAGATTGCTGATTGTGCCACTGGCTTTCGCAAGTGGGTGGGAGACAGACCCTCCCAATTGTGCCACTTCTGACTCCACTAAGCCCCTGTTTTGGGCGAAACCATGGGGACCTAGTCTCATGTGGTCCTGGTGCGCAGGGGAGCTGGAGGGGCAACGGTCTAGAGGCACTGCGGGTGCACACGCACACAAGGACCGCTCCAGCGATTATCCAGTCACGTGAGACTCAGGGGCCATGGAGGGCGGGGCCGACTGGAAGGCAAGACGGTCCCTTAAGCCCTGAGACTCCACCCCTCCCAAGCTCCCAAGGTTTTGCAAGTCTGATATCATAAGGCTGAATCCAACACAGAAGTTCTCCCAGCATAGTGAAAATGCCGAGACAAGGGAAGGGATTACAAACAAAAGAAATGGAGGGAAAAAAACGACTGGATATAGAGTTCAAAACCACGCTTATAAGGTTTTTCAAGAATATGCTAGAAAAGTTGGATAAATTTAGTGAGACCCAAGAGGAGATGAAAACGGACATACTAGAGACACTGACTGAAATAAAAAATATTATACAGAGTCCTAACAGCAGACTAGAGGATGGCAAGAATCAAGTCAAAAATTTGAAATATAAAGAAGCAGAAAACATTCAACTGGGAAAGCAAGAAGAGAAAAGAATCCAAAAATGTGAAGATAATGTAAGGAGCCTCTGGGACAGCTTCAAGCGTACCAACATCAGAATTGTGGGGGTGCCAGAAGAAGAGAGAGAGCAAGATACTGAAAACCTATTTAAAGAAATAATGACTGAAAACTTCCCACATCTGGTAAAAGAAATAGACTTACAAGTCCAGGAAGCACACAGAACCCCAAATAAAAGGAATCCGAAGAGGGCTACACCAAGACACGTCATAATTAAAATACCAAGAGCGAAAGACAAAGAGAGAATATTAAAAGCAGCAAGAGAAAAACAGTTCATTACCTACAAGGGAGCACTCATACGACTGTCAGCTGATTTCTCAACAGAAACGATGCAGGCCAGATGGGAGTGGCAAGAAGTATTCAACGTGATGAATAGCAAGAACCTACAACCAAGAATACTCTATCCAGCAAAGTTATCATTCAGAATTGAAGGGAAGATAAAGAGCTTCACAGAGAAGAAAAAGCTAAAGGAGTTCATCAACTCCAAACCAGTATTATATGAAATGCTGAAAGGTACTCTTTTAGAAGAGGAAGAAGAAAAAGGTAAAAGCCAAAAAATTATGAACAACAAATACATATCTATCAACAAGTGAATCTAAAAATTAAGTGAATTAAAAATTTGATCAACAGAATAAACTGGTGAATATAATAGAATCAGGAGCACAGAAAGGGAGTAGACTGATAATTCTCAGGGGAACAAAAATCATAAAGCATCAAACAGACTGTGAAATTACAGGAGAAAGATTAAAGTTAGGTGAGGTAGATAAGTGATCAATCAAAGGACTTGTATGCAGGAATATAAGCATAACCAATGATCACAGACACTGGGGGTTTGGGGTATGCCTGGGAGGGAGGGGGGGCAATGGGGAGATATGTATAAAAAATTAATAAAAATTAATAAAAAGAAAAAAATAAATAAAAAAGGAAAAAAATGAAACAAAGCTAGTATAATGAACAGAAAATAATTATAAATATGGTAGATGTTAATCCAACTATATCAATAATTGTTTTAAATATTAATGGTCTAAATATACAAATTAAAAGACCAATTGACAGATTGTCAAACCATTAAGAAACCCACTTTAAATATAAAGACTCAGATGTGCCCTAATCGGTTTGGCTCAGTGGATAGAGTGTTGGCCTGCGGACTCAAGGGTCCCAGGTTTGATTCTGGTCAAGGGCATGTACCTTGGTTTCAGGCACATACCCAGTAGGGAGTGTGCAGGAGGCAGCTGATTGATGTTTCTCTCTCATCGATGTTTCTAACTCTCTATTCCTCTCCCTTTCTCTCTGTAAAAAAATCAATAAAATATATATTTTTAAAAAGACTCAGATGTGTTAAACACAAAGGTATGGAAAAAGATATATCATGCTAACACTAAACAAAAGAAAGTTAGAATGACTTTATTAATTTTAGACAAAACACACTTCAGGATATAAAAAATTTTCAATGGTAAAGAGGAGCATTACATAATTTTTAAGAGATCCACTCTCTGAAAAGACATAACAATCTTAAATTTATATGTATCTAATAACAGAACATCAAAATATGTGAGTGAAAAACTAATATTAAGAAGAAATAGACCAACTCCACTAATATAGTTAGAGACTTCAACACAACTCTTTCAAGAACTAATAAATAAAGCAGACAGAAAATCAATAAGGATGTAGTTGACTTGAATGGCATTATCAATCAACTTGATCTCATTGACATTTCTAAAACACTGCAACCCAAAGCAGCAGAATATATATTTTTCCCAAGTTTACATGGAACATTGATGAAGAAAGATTACATTCTGGTCATAAAACACACCTTAACAAATTTAAAGGAATAGAAATCATATAGTGTATTCTCGTACCACAATACAATTAAACTGAAGAGCAATGCCAGAAAGGTAGTTGGAAAAAATATATAAATATTTAGAGATTAAACAATATACTTCTGTATAGCACATGGGTCAACAAAGTCTACAGAGAATTTTGTTTGTTTGTTTGTTTATTGTTTTAAGCCACTGTGTTTTTGGTAATTTGTTGAGCAGGATTGTATATAATTAATACACCAGGGAAAGGAGGAAGCCAACAGGGAGTGGGGGTGGGAACAATGAGCAAGTGACTCCTGTGGGCTCAGTCCAGCTGAGACCCCTGAGGGACTCTGGCTATGGATTGTACATCTCTGACTTGTCCTTACCAGGTTAGAGAGTTGAGGTATATCCACCAGAGCCCAGTGCTTTTATCACTGTGTTAGAGGCCCAGTGCACAAATTGGCCTGGCCTATGCCCCCTCGCTATCCGGGACTCCTCGAAGGACGTCAGATAGTCCGTTTCGACCTGATCCTTGCAGGCCCGATCCAGACAGGAGGGAGCCTGATCCTGTGCATTGAGTGCCTGTCCCTGGTGGTCTGTGCACATCATAGCAACCGGTCGGTGGGTTGGTCAGCCACTGAGGCTTTTATATATATACAGATTAGTTTCCTGTGACTGCTGTAACAAATGACCACAAGCTGGATGTCTTAAAATAACAGAAAGGTATTCTCTCACGGTTCTGGAGGCCAGACGTCTGAGATCCAGGTGTCAGCAGGGCCATGCTCTTTCTAAAGGCTCTAGGGGAGGGTCCTTCCTGCCTCTTCCAGCTTCTGGTGGCTCATGGCATTTGACCTTCTTCCTTGTGTATCCAAATCGTATTCTCCTTTCTTTTATAAGGATGCCAGTCATTGGATTCAGGGCCCACATTAAAATCCAGGATGATCTTGTCTTGATTCCTTAACTAATTATATCGAAAAGACCTATTTCCAAATAGCATCACATTTACAGGTACCAGGGATTAGGGCTTGGATATATCTTTTGAGGGGGATACAATTCAACCTACTACAATCACACTAGATTTTGGTGCTTGTTCCACTTTACCTTTTTTTCTTTTCTTCCTTTTTTTTTTTTTTTGGAGCGGGGGATCTCGTTTTCCATGGTATGAAGCATAATTCATTTAACTTGTTCCCTGTGATTAAACCTTAGATTAGGTCCAATATAATATTTCATTGTTGGTAAAGTCCTTGTCTAAACCATCTTGTGCAGGACAAAAACTTCTCCAGAAGGAGGAATACTCCCTACCAGTGGAAGAGCTGGCTGGATCTGAATGCTAAGTTAAGGATGGTAGGACAAGATTGTTGCTATGTGGCCTTCAAGATCCACTTTCACCCTCCTCCACCTGGCTCAGGGTGCTAGACGTATGGGTGCTCCCTGGTCCTCTGGCTTCCAGTGGGTTCAGCTGACAGGAGGCGCTTCAGTTACGCAGCTTGTAAGTGATGGCAGTGTTAGAGTCCACGCAGTCCGCCTGAGGAGTCTCTGCTCTTATTTCTAAACTGTCCTCTGGGAATGACCAGACAGCAAAAAAGGAAAAGTTAAACTTAAAAAAAAAAAAAGGCCTCTGCGACCTATTCACCCTCCACTTCCTGTCTCAGAATCTACAAGGAAATTTGTAACATTGACTATATATATTAGAAAAGAAGAAAGGTTCAAAATCAATAACATAAGCTTCTATTGTAGGAAACCAGAGAAAGAATAGCAAGCAATTTAAGCCTAAAACAAGTAGAAGAAAAGGAATAATAAAAATTAGAGCAGAAACCAATAAAACTGAAAACAAAATTAATATAGAAAGTCAATGAAATTTTTTTTAAAAAGATCAATAAAATTGATAAATCTCTAGGAAAAAGAGAAAAGTCACAAATCACTGATATCAGAAATAAAAAGAGTCTTATCTACTAACCCCATGGACATTAAAGAATAACAAAGGAATACTATGAACAGCTCTAGGCTCACAAATTTAATAACTTAAAGGAAATTGACTGATACCTTGAGAGATACAAACTACCAAATGCACACAAGGTAATAGATCAACTGAATAGGCCTTTATCTCTTAAGAAAATTGAATAAAAATCTAATAACCTTCTTAAAAAGTAAGCACCAAGGCAATACAACTATATTGGTGAATTCTACCAAATATTTAAAGATGAAGTTATATCAATTCTCCATCATATCCTCTAGAAAAACTTAGTTACTAATTGTAACAACTCTAAAATATTAATGAAAGATATTAGTAATAAGAGAAACTGGGTGTGGGGTATATGGAAACTCTGTACTATCTGCAATTTTTCTTAAATAAAAAACTATTTTGAAATAAAATAAAAAGTGAAATGCTAAATAAAAAAACTGTCAACCCAGGATCATATGTTCAATAAAAAAAAAATTTTTCAGGAATAAAGAAAAATTATTTTCAGATAAAGGAAAACTAGAATAATTTGTCAGCAGCAGACCTTCACTTCAAGCAATACTAAAAAAAGTTCTCAGGGCTAAAGGAAAGTAGTACCTGATAGAAGATAAGATCTTCAGGAGATGTAAAGAGTACCAGAAATGGTAACTATGTAGGTATACATTTTTAAAACCATATTTTTTCTTTTTAGTTTCTTTAAAATACACCTTAAAGTTTATTTATAAACATATTTTTATTGATTTTTAGAGAGAAAAGAAAGGGGAGGGGAAGAGAGAGAGAGAGAGAGAGACAGAGAGAGAGAGAAAGAGAGAGAGAGATATCAATGTGAGAGCAGAACATCAATCATCTCCTGCATGCACTCCAGTGAGGATGAAGCCCACAACTCAGGCATGTGCCCTTATTGAGGATCAAACCAGCAACCTTTTTGGGCACAGGACAATGGCTAATTAACTGAGCCACACCAGCCAGGGCTACATCTTAAAGTTTAAAGCAAAAGTTACCACATTGTGTAGAGGGGTTTACAGAATATGTAAGTGTAATATTTGTCAGAACAATAACATAAAAGATGGGAGTTAAAATGAGTATGAAGTTAGAAGGTTCATACATTTTGAGTGGAGTGGTTATATTAATATCAGATAAAATAAACTTTAAGATATAGAGTCTTACCATAAATAAATAAACACTTTATAATAATAAAAAGGACAATATTACAGGAAAATATAACAATTATAAATATGCATGCATCTCATAACAGAGTCTCAAAATATATGAAGCAAAAAACAATGAATTAAAAGGAGAAATAGACAACGCCAATGAAATCCTATATAATAAAAAGATAAAAAATTGCCATGGGCCCTCGCCCCAGCTGGTGCCATTCCCCAGCAGGCCCCCCTCTCACCTTAATCAGGACTGGGCCAGCCAGCAAACCACCTGCGGCCCTTTGTCTTAGCCAGCCCCACCCCTGACCTGCTCCCTGCCCCAGCCGGACTGCCCCCCAGTGGTCCCCATCGGGGCAGGCTGGGTAGACTCACCAGTGTGCAAATTCGTGCACCAGGCCTCTAACATGTAAATAATAGGGGAAAATCTGAGTGTAGGAGATTTTGATAGTGCCCCCCCTCAAATAAATCACTTAGGTATCTATATAACAAAACATGTCTAAGATTAGAGAAACTAATGATCTAAATAAATGGAGAGATATATCTTGTTTAATAATTGGAACACTCATTGTTAAAATGGCAGTTCTCCTCCAAATGATGTACAGATTTCTCACAATCTCAATGAAAATTCTACTGGATTTTTTAAAAGCACAAATGGGCAAGCTAATTCTAGAATTTATTTGGAAATACAAAGGATATTAAAAAACCAAATCAATTTTTTAAAGAAAAAAATGGAGGACTTTTTTCACTATTCAATTTTTAAAACTAACTATAAATCTATAGTAATGTGTCATATCAGTGAAAAGATAGACATGGAAATCAAGGGGGAAAAATAGAGAATTCAGAAATATAATCACACATACACGATCACTTGATATTTTACAAAGGAGCCAAGGTAGTTCATTGGGGAAATAAAAATGTAGTATTTGATTAAATGGCTATCTTTATGGAAAAAAGTGAAACAATTGGATGGATCATAGACCTAAACATATACTTCACAATATTAGATTTCTAGGAGTAAATTTTTGCAAGCTTGGGAGTAGGAAAAGAATTCCTAAAACCAAGAAAGCAAATTTCATAAGAGAGAAATATGAAGAACTGGACTTCTTCAAAATTATAGACTCTTGCTCTTTGAAAGACATATTAAGAAAATAATAAGGTAAGTCACAAAGCAAAAAAACTTTCTTTGTGCAAGTTTACTCCCTATATCTTAAGAAAGAGATGGTGGCCTGGAGAAGATCTAAGAAGCAAGGTAGACTAAAAACCTAGGAATTAGTTGAAAAGAAGAGACAAAACATATTTAAAAGGCACAAGTGCAGATGTGTTGACCAAATAAATTCTGGAAGAGCCAAATAAGGAATAACTATTAAAGTAGACACTTTAGGATGAATAAAATGAACTGCTACTTTACCTAGGAAGGAAGACATTTTTTGTTAGTCTGAGAGGTCACAAAGGAGTTTTATGTCTACTGCATATTAAGAATCTATGGAGAGAATCAAGATGGTGGCATAAGGTATATACCTACACGTGCTGTCTCTCGCAACCACACCAAAACTACAACTAAAAGACAAAATGACTATCCCCTAGAACCATGGGAAAGCTGGTGGAGTGGAAGTTCTGCAACTAGAAGAAAAGAAAAAAGTGCATTGAGACCTGGTAGGACATGCAGAGGTTCAGAAAGGCAGAGGTATGGAGACACGAGCGAATTGGGCTGGCATATGCTGTTTTTTTTTTTTCAATTGGGAGGGAGTTACAAGTTCCTAACTCTCTGAACTCCAGTTTCTGGCGAGATTCTGGGGACCCAGACTCACACAGGGAGAAACTGGACTGTCTGCCATTGGGTCAGAAAGGGAGGGTTGGCTATCTCGCAGAGTTATGCACAAGAATCATTGTTTACTGCTCTGGGGCACAGGACAAGGGACACTGAACAGAATGTGGCAGAGAGGGCTGACTGGCAGCCATTTCTGTTTGCCATGCTCTAGCCTAGTGACTCCCTGAGACCTGCCCAACTTACAAACTCACCTAGCTGTGCGCAGCGGTCTTTGCATATGAATCGCCTGCCCTCTGGCAGCTTAACCTAACAAATTGCAACTGGGTCAGACAACTCCAAAACTTCCAAACTCCAAGCAAAGAAGAGAAATCTGCAAATCTCCCAGTAGCTGCTGCTGGGTGGCCTCAGACACTAGCTGACTTGCACCTCCTTGGAGATCCAGGAACCAGTGTACCTACAGATCAGTGTGAGATAACATCAGGTTTCAACTCTTCACATACATAAGTGACACACTCAAGAGGCAGATTCGAGGAGCACCAAAGCCCCACTAAAGCAAGTCCTACTCATAGGGGTGTCTCCAGCCCAGTAGTTCTTCCATTAAGACACAGCTAATCCTCACAGTCAATTGGCCTGAAGGTCAATTCCTTTCAGTGTACCAATAGCAATTAAGACTTAACTACAACAAGACTGTGAACCCAGCCCAAAAAGGGGTGCACCAAGAGTGTCCACCTCAGGTGATTGGGGAAGCAGAGCTACTGGGCCCTAAAGGACAGCTAGCACACAAAACTACTCCATCAACACAGGGCAGCAGCCAAAATTTGGAGACCAAGAAACATGTCACAAATGAAAGAAATGGAGGAAAGCAAACTATTGGACATAGAGTTCAAAACCACATTTATAAGGTTACTCAAGAATCTTCTACAAACCACTGACAAACTTAATGAGACCTCTGAGAAAGTTAGTGAGACCTTCAAGGATCTTAATGAGAATGCCAAAAGAAATGGAAAAGGACCAATCAGAAATTAAGCATACACTGTCTAAAATAAAGAATAATATACAGAAACCCAACAGCAGACTAGAGGACCCCAAAAATAAAATCAAAGATCTGAAATATGAGGAAGCAAAAAACACCAACCAGAAATACAAAAAGAGTCAAAAAATATGAAGATAGTATAAAGAACCTCTGGAACAACTTCAAGCGCACCAACATCAGAATTATGGGGGTGCCAGAAAAAGAGAGAGAGCAAGATACTAAAAACCTATTTGAAGAAATAATAACTGAAAACTTTCCCTACCTGGTGAAAGAAATGGACTTACAAGTCCAGGAAGCGCAGAGTACCCCAAACAAAAGGAATCCAAAGAGGACCACACCAAGACACATCATAATTAAAATGCCAAGGGCAGAAGACAAAGAGAGAATCTTGAAAGCAGCAAGAGAAAAACAGTTAGTTATCTACAAAGGAGAACCCATAGGATTGTCAGCTGATTTCTCAACAGAAACTATGCAGGCCAGAAGGGAGTGGCAGGAAATATTCAAAGTGATGAATAGCAAGAACCTACAACCAAGAGTGCTCTATCCAGCAAAGCTATCGTTCAAAATTGAAGGTCAGATAAAGAGCTTCACAGACAAGAAAAAACTAAAGGAGTTCATCTCCACCAAACCAGGATTATATGAAATGCTGAAGGGTATTATTTAAGAAGAGGAGGAAGAAGAAAAAGGAAAAGGTAAAAATTGTGAATAAAAAAGTGATAACAAATACATACCTATCAACAAGTGAATCTAAAAATCAAGTGAATAATAAATTTGATGAAAGGAATAAATTGGTGAATATAATAGAATTAGGGGCATAGGAAGAGAATGGACTAACAATTTTCAGGGGAAAGGAGGTATGAGGGGTGCAGGAAAAGATTGGACAAAAATCTTATGCCTATGGAGGAGGACAGTGGTGGGGGGTAAAGGTATGGGGTGGGGGGTGAGGAATCAGGTGGAGGGGAACTATGGGGGGAGAGGAACATCTGTAATAAACTGAACAATAAAGATTTATTAAAAATAAATAAATATCCAAGACAAATAATAATAATAATAATAATAATAATAATAATAATAATAATAAAGTGAGACAGATCTGGGTTTGAATTCAAAGTCAATCACTTAGCCAGATGACCTTGGGGAAACTTGTTTAACCTACTAGAGATAGGTCATCAACTAATTGAGTATTTACGTACCAGGAGGACTTTCAAGAACTAAAAGAGATACTGTATATAAATGACCTTCATAAATTGCCAAACAAGATATATTACCCATTAAAGACACAAAAGTTAATGGCTTTGACAGTGTAAGAATAGCAATGAAAGTGATCTCTTCTAGGATGTTTATTCTGCTTAGCTTGAGATTAAGTGAATCACTAATTGCTACAAAGACTTTTAGAATACCAAACTCTACCTTTCTGAAAATAATTAAGTTTCTAAATATGTACAGAAACACACATCAGATACTAGGTTTTTACATAAATGAGCAAAATTTTCACAGATGAAATTTAACAAATGACATAAATTTTTAAGATGTGGAAAAACTGGAACCCTTTATACACTGTTGGTGGGAAGGTAGAGCCCCTTAGGAGACAATTTGGCAGTTCCTTGAAATGTTAAACAGTTATAATATCCAGCAACTGCACAACGAGGCATATACTCATGAAAAAATGAAAACACATCTACACAAAAACTGGTACACAAGTTAATGGGAGCATAATTCATAACAGACAAAAAATGGCAACAATTCAAATGTCCATCAATTCATGAATGGATAAACAAAATGTGATATATTATTCAGCCATAAAAGGCAATGAAGTACTAACATAGGGAATATAGTCAATAATATTCTAATAAGTATATGGTGGCAGATGGGTACTAGACTGGGATGATTACTTTGTAAATTATATAAATGTATAATCACTATGTTGTACGCATGAAATTAATATAGCATTGTGTGTCAACTGTAATTGAAAAATAAAAACAAAGAAATACAACAACAACAAAAGAATGCTTGGAGCACACCCCTTGCCATTCTAAGACTGATAGCAACATGCCTGGTCCCTCTCAGCCCTTCATCCTATTCCTTCCCTTCCCACATCTCTGCATGGTAGAGAGGTTTGCTACGTGTCTATCCTCTTTCCTTGTGACTAGCTCCAGAGCACAATATCTTTCCCATTGACATGCCAATGGGTGGGCACAGGACTTCCTCTTCACCTGGGTCCTGAGAAGAAGGTGCCTGGATATAATCTTCCTGTTCAGAATAGCTTTGCTATCTCTTCCTTAAAGTTGGGACTTCAAACTCACTCTAATTTTTATCTTGGTTTTAAAAGTCCAGATAAAAGCCATGGTCCATTCTCAAGTAAAAGAAGAAGCAGGGTATTCTCCATAGTTTTGATGAGACAGCTGGCAATCTGTATGCTCTATCTTCTGACCACATCAAAAGTCAACAAATCAAACTCTGAATACTTTGGTGAATTCTTTTCAAGTGGCATTTATCTCCCCAACCATCTTGCATACCTTTTATCATATAAGCTGAACTCTATTACTATTATCTATTACTATTTATCATATAAGCTGAACTCTATTACTATTATCTTGCTCCATGCATAATTGTGGTTGGTTCTACAGATGTAGGTTTTAGATAATTATTATCTAATCCTCAATTATTCCACCCTTGTTTTAATATATTTCCTTTTGTTATTATATCTGAGCCTATAACAATCCTATAATTAAGACAACTAAGTGGGAAGAGCAATTTAGGGATATAACTGTGTGAATATTTCCCTGAGTCAGTAGGGTCGCTGTAACTCACAGAGTGGTAAAGAGATAGGGAAATGGGATGGTGTGAGGCCAACCCCAGCTACACTGTCTAGAATATGTGTGTCATGTGGGGGAAAACGGACTCTCCCTGAATCCAGGCTCAAATAATGTTCTGTTCCCTTGACCCAAGAGATGAGGGAGGTGGTAGTGAGGGTCTATAGGGGTAAGAGATTGATTCAGAATAAGAGCAAAAGATCAGGGAACTTCCTCTGAAATAATGAGTCTAAATAGAAACAACTTCAAGATCCCTAGGCACAGCTGACAGCGCTAACTCACACTTGAACTGAGATAGCAGAGCCTCCATATATTTAGGGAGCCAATACAATGTGTCTGTGTTTGGGACTTGTGGACCTGTTTAACTGATGATAAATAAGTTACTACGGAAATGGATGCTCCTGCCCTCCCCTCATGCGTGGATGTGTTTCCCTGGCAGCTCTGGGAGGGTCTGATGTGGGAGAAGGGAGAACTCTCCAGTCCTGATCTGACCCCAGAGGAGCAGCTGGACTTCCTATGGAGAAGGCCCCTTCTGGCTTCCCGGCAGAAGGGAGGAACGCTCCTTTGAATTGCCAACTCAGGCACAGATGGAGAAGGGACGCACAAGAGTGTAAAGTCCACACTCTGAAATTACATCCAAGCTGAAAATGAAGTGGCTGGGCAGCTGTCCCAGGAGCAAAAGGCCCAGTGGTTGCCATTTGGAGGGGGAAAAGGAAGAAACATTACAGAAACAATTACTCTTTCTCATGTGGTCAGTAGCTCTCAGGTCTCTGACTCCTGTTGCCTCTGGGACCTCATCTGACCCTCACATCTGGGCAGATCACTGATCTGGCAGTCAGCACAGGTTGCTCTACCAAAATCAGGCCATGGGGCCTGGACTGGATACACCAGGTTCCAACGAGGGCATATGAAGAAGACCAACACAGGATTCCTGCCCTCAAGTAATGCCAGGCTCTGGGTGAAACCTCCACCCCATCCTCAGCCACCAGCACCTTTTTTCTCCCCTCCTTTCCCTTTAGGTATATCCTTTATCATAAGTGATACTGCCTCTAGGAAGCCTTCCTGAACACCAACCCTGCCCCCATAAGCTGTACTAGATTTCCTGTTAAATAATCTTATCACACTCTCAATTTCTCCATCATAATAATTAGCATACCTGTTATTATTATTTGTTCAATGTATTCTCTACTGATCTAGAAGCATCAAGAAAGCAAGGAGTGTTTCAAACACTGTGTTCATTTCACTAAACACAGTTCCTGGTGCAGAAAATGCACTGGAGGATGATTTCTTGAACCAATTTAACACAAAAGTAGCATAGTGTAATCCTTATTGTTATAGATCAAGAACCAAATGCCCTGAAAAGAGGTGAGGATTACCAAGGCCACCCGAGTGCTATTGGGCAAGGCTGGGGTGGGATGCTCAGCCCCCAGTCTAATGCTCTCCCAGCAAGGGAGCTATTGCTGTATGTCTCCTTCAGTCCCTGAGCAGGGAAACCTGGCTTGGAAGGCCAGGGGAAGTGAGAGGAGGCTACTCAATTTGTCTAACTCTCCGGCTTCGCATTCTCGGCCACCACTTAATTAGTGTGTCCTCTCCTGACACTGCCAGTTTCTAACAAAACCCAGAAGTGTTGAAAGATTGACACTATCCCAGGCCACCACCACTCTCCCCTGCCCCGCCCCCGCCCCGCCTCCACCCAGGCCTCAGCCAAACAGTCACCTGGTATCTGTGAGGCCTCGCTGCTTGCCAATGGGCTGCATGAACCATAGACTGTCAAGGTCTTTGGAGAAGGCACAAAACTCAGTGCCTATCCATAGCACACTTGGTAATGACTCCTGGTTTTATGTATGATGAATACATGCTATAAGGTTATTATGGGTAGATTCATTGGAGATGGGATGTAACCAAGTTTTATGAAAAATAATTACTACCATAAAGTTTATATAATTACTTATACTTGTTTGCCAGGGCTGCTATCCAATTTTATCTATAGGCAATTTTTCTGATATCATTTAAACAATACTTAGAGCATAATTGACCTGTTTTAATTTATCTCTAGACTGTTCTCTGCCCCCTCAGCTGACCAGGGGAGGAGCTGAGTGCATGTGCAGTGTGGTCACTGGGCGGTAGCTCTGGATGTGGGACCTGGCTCTCCTGGAAGGAGAACCTTGCATCTGGGGAAGGGAGTAGACATAGTATGTTACTGTCAGCATCCTACCCTGGTTGCCCTTCTCTTAAACAAATGACTATATTCTTTGGGATGCAGGTTCTAAAGAAGAAATGGATTGATTGCAGGGGGAAATAAGGGTAACAGAATGGAAAGGAAATAGGTCTTGGAGTTATGTAGACCTATGTGCTCATGCTGATTCTCTGCTCATTACCAGGTAACCTTGACTTACTGGGTCTCAGTTTCAGTTCTATATATAAGAGAATTGTTGAGAAAATTACATGGGGTAATGCAAACTAGCCCACTCTGAGTCCAGCACCCGCAGGCAACAATGCAATGTTAGCAGGAGGTGGAGGATGGGGCTGGGGGAGGTTAAGTGGCCCAGCCAGATGGGGTACCCGTGGGCCACAGGATGCCTGCAGTCTCACAGACCCTGAGAGGGAGCAGCCTTAGCACAGGATAGCTACATACTGTCACAGCTGAGAGGGTTGAGGTGAGCACTGGACCCAAGGGCAGCATATCTATAGGCTGAGCAGCTGTGCTATGCAGGCATTTAGCCCAAAAAGCTAGTCAAAATCAGATAGATGGGTGATTAACTGAGCCAAATGAACTTTGTCTGGATAGTCCATGAGGGGAAAAGGCAAGCAGACATCTGAGGAGAGGAGAAAAGAGGAGAGGAGAGGATAAAGGAGGAGAGGGGAGGGGAGGGGAAGGAAGGGAGGAAAGGGGAGGAGAGGAGAGGAGAGGAGAGGAGAGGAGAGCAGAGGAGAGGAGAGCAGAGGAGAGGAGAGGAGAGGAGAGAGGAAGGAAGGGAAGGGGAGGGAAAGGGAGGGAAAGAGGAGGGGAGGGGAAGAAACTAGTTAAAGAAAGGGTCAAACAGGTGGACAGTTTACCTACCCGCTTCTTAGATTCTGGGTGGCCCTTCAAAGTGAGAACTTTGTGCCAGGTTCCTCGGGGTCAGGTTGTATGGCTGTGCCTGGGTTCACCTGGGATTCTTGCCTCCCTCGTTGCTTCTGTGTTCCTACTACAACCCTCATCATTAGAGATGACCTGTATGGGTCTCTGTTCCTTGCAACAGAAAGCCAATCTAGCACTAAAGGAACTGAGAGCAATGTCTCTGCCCCAAGGACCCTCACCAGAACATCCTGCATGCAGCAAACTGCATCCAGAGAAGCCCGGCATTACTTACTCAACCAGTGGCACAGCTGAGGCTGGAAACCAGGGCACATGACCCAGTTCACTGAAGAAGAAGCTACATTTTGATTCTTCCAAAAGCTTACAGGCATGGTTTTATAGGTGGTAAAATGCAGGGTGAGTTCAGGATTAGCAAGAGCAGTCATTTCTAGTACTAGATCCAATTGCCCCCAAATGCCATATTTGCTAAAGTACTTCCTCTCCCTACCCCACTCACATGCTATTTGCAGTGACTTCTTTCTTGGTGTTTATGGGGAACACTGACCTCCCGTTCTGTGACAGTTCTCATCACAGGCCATGGGGACATTTCATAGCAGTTTGTTAGTTCCTGTATTGTTCTGGATGTGTGGTGAGAGTGTGCACTTGTGTGTACGTGTGTGTGTGTGCATGTGGACACCCTGTCTCCACACAGGCACTGCCTGTCAAGAGCTTCCTCTCTTTACTTGAGTGCTTAGGACTTCAGCTAAGAGCTCAAAAGATCCACAAACCCTGCTAGGTCTCCTCAAGATGACTCTTTCATCCCCTCCAAGGGCAATTGTAAACCCTCACCAGTCTCTTAAAACCTTCTGCTGGCCAGTTTCCCTCTCAACAAATTACCACTACCTTTACTGTTTTAGAGAACAGAGGCCATTCCCCAGAAACATCGAAACTTCCTGCCCACAGGTACAGAACTTTTTTAGATGAGGAAGGAAGTAGTTTTATTGTTGAATAAGCATTGTTCAGCTTTGTTGAAGAATAGTTAACAAATAAAATTGTAATATATTTGAATTGTACATTCATAGTGATTATATATATATATATATATGAACCACCTCACTTTTATGTATATACTAGAGGCCCAGTGCATGGATTCATGCACTGGTGGGGTGTCTCAGCATAGCCTTTGGGGATCGGACCAAAACTGGCAGTAAAACATCACCTGCCCCTCCTGCCTGCCAGTCCTGCTCATCCCAGCCCCGTTGCACCTGCCACCACTGCCACTCCATAGTCTCACTGCTGCTCTGCTGTGGTATCCAGGCTCTGGCAGCCAGCCATGAGTCCTGTGTCTGTTGCACAAAATTCATGCAAGAGTAGATCTTCCTTCCCCTGGCTATCAGCACTGGCTTTCCTCTGGTACCTGGGACCTGGGTTTCCTTCTGGTTGCCAGCCGGCACCCAGGACCCAGGTTTCCCTTGCAGCCCTGGAAGTGCAGTCTAATTAGCATATTACACTTTTATTATTATAGATTACTATTATAAATAGTCACCTTTTTTATTGGACCCTTCCTCATCCAACAGTTGGAAGCTTGTACCCTTTGTAACTTCTCCCTTACTGTCCCCAACCCCGCAGCCCCTGTCAACCACTTTTCTATTCTCTCTTTCTGAGTCTGACTTTTCTTTAGATTCTACTTAGACATGATACCACATAGTAGTTGTCTTTTTCTGTCTGGTTTATTTTCACAGCCACAAACTTATTTGCCTTCTCATACAGTTCTTTCTTTCTTAACACCTGCTTGCATTACAAGAGGATCCAGTGTTCTGGATCCTAACCATATCCTCCATTTTTCTTCCTTTCAATAAACATTCCTAAGGGCCTAAGAGGCCAGGTACTATTTCTAAATTCCCAAGAGACATTAATCTTTGGGAACTGGAGATAAAAACTTGAAATTCCTCAGAATTCTCTGGAATTACCAAAATCAAAAGTTATTTTAAGAAATGAAAATAATTTCTGACATTCTTCATACTCTTTACTCACTATTATGAATATCTAAACTTTTTATTTAATAAGTAAGAAATATTAAGATTGGCAACCTTTGTAAAATATTTGTTCTTGATGATATTTACAAGGCATTTATATTTTGGTAGTATTTGTAAAGAATTGTATCTTACAGCAAATAGTCAAATACTGAGTGGTCACTGAAATGTAGCATCTGGTTCTCCTAGCAATGGTATGTACCCTTCACAGATTTTGTGTTAATTCATACTATACATGCAAACATTAATATTTATTGTATTTGGGGGCAGCAGTGGCTCACCATTGGCAGCAGAAAGGCCCAGGAACACACATTTATAACAAGGGAATAGCCACCAGCAAGACTGACTAGTGAGGCTGTGATCACCTCTCTCTTGTATGTTCCTGTCCTGGTCCCCAGAAATGCCAGCCTTAGTCTTCAGCTCCACCTGTCAGTGCTTCTTAGTCTTGCTTTTGACTTGACATCAGTAGATGCCTTCTGCTAATATTGTCTTTATGTTCATTGCTAATCCTTCATTCTCACAGAAGAACTATAATACTTTCCCCATTTTCCAATTTTTTGGATGACTTTTCTTGGTTTTGGGGATTTGGAAAACATAAATTTTCTTGAGAAATGCAGGAGAGGAATTCTTACATGTAAATATTGATACTGGGCAGGTGGTACTTGTGGTCCATGATGATAGAGACAATTCATCATCAGTCATAAAAAAAAACATAGGCCTATCTTTATAAAATTTCAGGGGACAGCAGAGTGGAAGAATGAAAAAACATGGAGTCTGTGGTGACTTGATTAAGCTGCTGATTGATCCAGCCTGGGCTTTGCCTTCCTCTGAACTTCCAGTTATGAGAAATGATACTTGTCCTTATTCTTTAAGCCAATTTGAGTTGGGATCGTCTGTTATCTGCAGCTAAAAACATCCTATTCCATACACTGTCAATACACAGGCCATATTCTCAGGCAGAAAAGCATTTATGTTTCAAAAAATATGTAGAAATGTTGATTTATTATCTCTGTTTAGAGGTCATGAAAATAGAAAGTATGCATTTAATGTCTATAAAGATATGAATAAACATATCACTTAGAATTCAGGTGCCTGAGATTACTTTTTGAATAGTTTGTTTCATTGTTCTGAGACTCCTTTTTCATCAAACAAAAATCTAGACTTTATTTACTAGTTACTAGGTCCTAATAAATAGAAAATAAAGTAGAAAATAAATGACAATAAAATAAACCTTCAGAAGTAAGTGAATAAATGATTCTATTATTCTTAATTACTTTTATCAGTCCTTTTGAAGTCCTTTGAACAGAACTTTTTCTGTTGATTACTCCAAAAGCTCTGCTGAAACTATGGATTATTCCCTAAAAGATAAATTTTATCATTTCTTATAACAAGCAGCTTTAGCAGAGAATATCTTAAAAGGGGGTGGTGTAGGTTGGGGGAAAAATTAGGTGAGCAAATGTTTTACTGTTAATCCCATTCCCTGTTAAATACTGGCTAAGAGCTCAGCCTTTCAGATCAAGAGAATAGATTCAAATCTTGGCTTTACCATTCACTAGTGTAGCCAAAGATAAGCTACTTTAACAGCTCTGTACCTCCAATTCATCATCTATAAAATAAGGGTAATAATAATATCTATTTCACATTTAATCTTGTTAACGAAAATATTAAATGAAATACACATTCAAAAATAGACCTATGGCCCAGCCAGCATGGCTCAATGGTTGAGCGTCGACCTATGAACCAGGATGTCACGGTTTGATTCCCAGCCAGGGCACATGCTTGGGTTGTGGTCTCCATCCCCAGGGTGGGGTGTGCAAGAGGCACCAATCAATGATCCTCTCTCTTCATTGATGTTTCTATCTCTTTCTCCCTCTCCCTTCCTCTCTGAAATCAATAAAAATATGTATTTTAAAAAATAGACCTAGGATAGTACCTGACACATAACAAGTACTGAAAAAAAAACACCTGTTATCATTATTATTGTCATTATCATAAAAATTATTCCATTCAACATTTATATGAGTATTTTCTGGAAGACCTTTCCCTCTGTCTAGAAGTTATTCATGGGCAGCCAGCTGGCTCGGTCAAGGAAAGAGATACAGAGAGCTGGTTTTAAAGCCCTGCCTCATGCTGAGCACTGTCCTTTCCCCCACAATCCCTACCATTCTCATCCTCCCTGGTATTCAGCCATGGTCATCTATTCAGCCATGGTCATTTCCTTCTGGCCCTTGGGCCTTACCCTGGGCCCTGGGATGGATTTTTTATTCACTTCAGTTTGATCTGTGTTGTCCTTTCTCTGCCAGAGGACACAGCTCTCATCCCAGGACTGCTTCCAACTCTGAGATTCCCTGCTCATTCCAAGAAATGCATCTCCATTTCTGTTCAAAGCTCTTTTGCTACTGAAGTCACTCAAATAATCCTGGACAAAGAGATAGAGGTATTGGGAGTTCTCAGAGGGCCAAGAAATCCTTAACATTCTGTGCAAGGGGCTGCTTTAGGCCCTGAGCACTGGGGGGCACACAGAGATAAGACACACACATCAATATCCATCACTTGGCCTAGAAAGAAGAGTCTTCAGAGAGTGAAGGTGAGGCCTTTGAAAGGACAGAGAAAACAGAGAATTTACAAGTTGGTGAATCAAGAAAGGTTTCCCACTAGAGGATATAGCATCTGAGCCATGCTGAAAGGTGTGGGTGGATATGCAGCAGAAGAGAGATGTAGGAGGGGAGGGAGAGCATAAGCAAAGCCACCGCACCCTTTCCTTTCCATAAATGGCACAGCCAATGAGAACTGGGACCATGCCACGCTATGATCATTCATTCATTCCTTTATTTCTTCACTTCCAGACTCTCTTTCCATGACATAGAGACATTTACCTTCTTTATTTAATATGGGATTGCTATAGTTCATGTCTCCTCCATCCACTTTGGGTGAATTGGCCTCTTATACAGCTACCCACAGTCTGTAGGTTAATCATCAAAAATAAAGAATTTGACTGAAATTCCAGAATCTGTGAACATCCCTCCCCTAGGGCAGTTTCCCGTCTCCTTGCTGCCTAATTGGTGTGAGGATGGGGAGCTGGTCATCTTCCAGGTCCTCCTGTAAGAAGAAAACAAGGAAGTGGGCTTTCATTGAATAGGTTCTCTGTGCAGGCACCTGCTGGGTCTTCCCCCTGCTCCCTTAGTTAACCCTTCAGTGTCATTGTGAAGATTTCACTGAGGCTATCTCATTCTGTTAACTGAGTGCCCTGTGATGCCAATACCAGAGGTGGGTTTTGGCTTCCCTGGCAGGTGGATGTCAAGTCTCTCACTTGTGACGGGAGCAGCCACAAAAGCCTCCAGTTCAGCCAAAACCGGTTTGGATCGTGGATAGAGCATCGGCCTGTGGACTGAAGGGTCCCAGGTTTGATTCCAGTCAAGGGCATGTACCTTGGTTGTGGGCACATCCCCAATAGGGGGCATGCAGGAGGCGGCTGATCGATGTCTCTCTCTCATTGATGTTTCTGGCTTTCTATCTCTTCCCCTTCCTCTCTGTGAAAAATCAATAAAATATATATATTTTTAAAAAGCCTCCAGTTCACACATCAAATTCAGGGTCCCAAGTTCACTGCCGGATCTGGCCATGTTGGGAGTCCAGCCAGCCTCTTCCTGAGGATGTGCTATAGTGACTCATGACCAGCCCCCATGGGAGGATAATCCAGAATCTACTCGCCAGAATATAACAATAGCAGCATTTTAACCATCTCCTAGGAGTGACTGACGTCACTGCCTCCAGGGGAAGGGGAGGTGTTCCACCCAGCTGCATCCTACACAAGGCCTCCCTTCCTCTTAGATGGGTAGCAGGGTTGGTGGGATGGGGTGGAGGTGTGGGTGAAAGGTTGTGTTACTTTTTCACAATCAGAGAACTTGAAAGTTTAAGATTGTGTTTCAAGAAGGGGGTTGGACTACATGGTCCCTAAGTCCCCTTGCAATTCACTAGCTCTGGGGCTCTGAACATATCTGAGTTCCCAGCTACCCTTGAAATATTTGTGTTTCTGAAGCTTGAAATGAACCTGAAAATGAAGGCTACAAAGTCCTAAAAGGAGAGGCATTTCTTCCAGCTTATTTCCCATCAGCTATAGTCAACAATTGCCCTTATGTCCTGCCCTAGCCAGTGTGACTTCTCTTATTCTCTAGTCATTTTTCATGATCAGGAGCTCAAGCTAAGAATTGGGACTTATGGGAAAACAGGATCCAGCCAAACCTTCACCTCCTGCAGGGCTCTTGCTTTCAGTCCTGGGATTCTCAGAAGACATCAGTTATTGAAGATGTGGAATGCAAAAATGGCTGGAGATTCCACAGTGACACAGGACAGGATGCTATACCAATGGCCTGTCACCTGTTTGAAGACAGCTGGCAGATAAGCATCTCCAATGTCAGCCTCTCTTCACAGCGCCACCTTGATACCTATGGGCATCTCATACTCAGTATACTCATAACTGAACTCATTGCCCTACTCTATATAAACCTGGACTTCCGCCTGCACTCCCCATTTTAATGCCACCATAGGGAATAGGGCATCTCTCTCTCTCTCTCTCTCTCTCTCTCTCTCTCTCTCTCTCTCTCTCTTTCTCTCTCTCTCTCTCATCACTTACTTGCTTCCTTATTCTATTTGGAGGAAATTTCAATCAGTGTGAATCTGAAGGGAGGCAGACATTCCCACACTAGCCCCCTAGTGACAGGGGCATATGCACAGAACATTGGCTTGGCTCTCTGACCATATGCAAGGGATTTTGGTTCTTGAGAGTGACACAAAGCGAGAGATTATTTACAGCAACAGGGAGGAGAGCAGGTGCAGCAGGTGTCCAATGGTAGGGAGGCTTTTTCCATGTCCTGACCAGGCAGCTCTTATGGTATGACCCAGATCCAGCCTCTCTCGGTTTCTGCCCATTTTCTCAGTTTGGTTCTTTAGGCTTCACATTGATCCAGTGAGCTCTAATAAATATACAGCCACTAAATTCCATTTCTTCTTAGAGATCCAGAGTCGGTTTCTGCTTTTTGCAATGAAGTCTTGGTTGGTACCCTCACCACCCCACCATCTCACCTCCACCAGTCCATACAGGAAGCTAGAAATCCTTCCTGACTATCCCTATCTCTGAGGTCCACTGATCCCACCCAGTGATGTCACCTCTATGAACCCAGTGCCATCCCAAGTCAGGCCATCGTTATAATTGCCATTTCCTGTTGTCCCCTATTGATGGCTCCTCTAATATCTGGGTCCTTCTTACCCAGAAGCATCTACTTCTGATCAAATCTCAGAATCCAGGATCACACCACATCCTTTATCAAGGTTTTCAACAGAAGAGGAAAAGGAGAAAACTGGAAAAAAGAAAGGTATTCAGCACCTCTTAGTGGAGCAGGAAATGAGAAGGCAGGCACCACAGAACACAGATGCAACTTGGTGTCTCTGTAATAACTCAGTCTGCCTGAGGTTGTATGATGGCATGTAATAACTCAGTCTGCCTGAGGTTGTATGATGGCACTTCTCCTTCTTGGTACGTTTTGTTTTGTTTGTTTTTGTCTTCTGAAATTACATCAATGAAAAGTATTATTTACTCTTCAAACAGAAATAAATTAACTTAAGAAGATGCAGTCTTATCTTGCTCTTATAGTAACCAAACTCCCTGAGGATGCATTAATTGACTTTATTCAAATCAGCCTGGTGCACTTGGACACTTTGCCAGGTAATGGAAATTAGTGATGACTCCTGTAAAGGAAAGGCCTAATGCCAACTCCTGTTTTTGCACATTTTTATCACTGTGGATAAGGTAAGTCTAATCATGGGTGGAGAAGGCCAATAGCACTGAGGTCTTTATTTATTTAGTAAATATCTATTGAACACTGCATAATACCAAGGACTGTGCAAGGCACTGGGGATCCAATGATGAACAAGACGAGGTCCTCACCTAGCGAAGCTGACAGCTGAATACTTTAAAATACCTTTGCAGGGCTTCCTAACGTTTCCATGCAGAGCTCCCTCCACCTGGGTCTCACTGCAGCTGGTCTTCACAGGAAGCCAAGCCCACGAGAGAAGTGTTGAGGGAATAGCAAAGAGCCTCATCTGGAAACACCAGGGAACTTGGTACTGTGGACAGTCACAAAAGGCAGTCAGCATGGCTGGGCTCATCCCCAGGCTGTTCTTCCATGAAGAAACAAGCTAATGGACATAAGTGCTCCTAGAAAGTCTGTGGATCTGATCTCCAGTGCCTTCTTCCTGGCACCCCCATGTAGGGTTGCCAAATTTTGCAAATAAAAATACAGCATACCCAGTTAAATTTGAATTTCAGAGAACTACTAGTAATTCATAATTTTTAGCATAAGTATGTATCCTGCAATACTTATGGCATACTTGTATTTAACTTCATTGGGTACCTATATTTTATCTTGCAACCATACCGCCCCCATTCTCATCCCGGCAGATGCCCTGAGCCCTCAGTAGCTCTGCTACGTGCTCTGAAGCAGCACCTCTCACACTGCAGAAATGCAGGATCACCCAGCTCCCTTTCAAAATATACTCATCCTGAGGATATCCAAGATGAATCTGCTCTCAGCCAGCTGTCCCCATGAAAGAATTTCAGTTCAGTTACCTTGACCTCACTGACTCCAAGCGAGGAACGATCTGTTCTAAGGAGGATACAGAGATGAGTAAGGACACAGTCACTACCCTAAGGAACCCAAAGGCCAGTAGAGAGAGTGGATTAAGCTAGTCAAATAATTGTTGGGTAGAATTCTTAACCTGATTTTTAAATGAAGAGGCAGCCTTAAAAAGCACTGACGGGATCTCAGCTAGAGAGTGGAACAGTGGTGCTTATTGATAGCACACATTCTCTAGCTGAAAACATTTCTTACCTTGACAGAACGAGGTAAGTACCAAATTTCTGGGCCCATTGCAGGCAGAATGAAGGTAGAAGAGCTCAGCCTCACAAACCCCCAGGGAAAGAGAGCTGGGCCTCTAGAAGAGAAAATGGGTACTAATGTTTTCAGCAGCTGTAATGGCCCTTGCACCCAGTGTTATAAGTGAACAAATGAGAGAGTGGACCTAAGCCGTTTTCTCTGCCCTTTTCCCTGCCCTGTACCCCACACTCTCAACTCACAATTCAGCCAGTCAGGAAGGAGCCCGGAAGTCATGGACATCCCGGCAGGCAGACGTGTGTGTGTGTGTGTGTGTGTGTGTGTGTGTGTGTGTGTGTGTGTTAGTGGAAAATGAAAAATGACTTGAGTGCCAAAAGAATGTAGGGAGGAAGAGATTACGTTTACTTTGGAGGACGGGAGTCTTGTGGGCATCATGGAGGAGGTGGCATTTAATATTGACTAGACCAATGATGAATCCTTAAACTTACTTCACAGCTTGGATGTGGTCATTACAAAACTCCCAGCAGTCCCCACAAGTCAACCACAGTTTATACCCCAGATGTAGTCTTTTCAGCATCCTTGACCTAGAGGTGTGCCTCATGCTACCAAGAGGAGCCTTCTGGAAAGGTCAGGCCAGGAGGAGCATTCAGTGTAGATCCAAATCATGAGAGAGAGCCGGTGTGCTTGGAGAACTCTCGTGGAACCAGAGTCGAGGGCTCTGTGTGGGGTGTGTAGCTGGAGAGGCCATCCCAAAGGCAGGTCATTGATAGGGTGCTGGAGGTTCTGGGGTCGCAGGGCACTGGCACTTCCATTGTAAGGCTTGGTTTGGAGGGAATGGGCACCTGCTATCTATGGAGATAGGTCTCCATGCCTAAGTGCCGGCCTGGGCACCATTCCTGTTCCCAGACTTGGTGGCCACTGGCTGTGCCAAATGAGGGAATGCCAATCACATTCTCTGTAAATATTTAGACATTCGAGGTTTTAGAACAGATAACATTTCAGAGCCTGCTTTCTGCTTGTACAGCATCTACTGAGGGAGCCGAAAGGCTTCTCCTCATTGCTTCCTGGTTAATATGAGTGAGCATTCCCCAGGCAGGCAAACATTGACAGCGGCAGTGGTTGAGCCCAGCCCTGATAATGCCCCAAGGTGGCCAGAGGAGAAAGCCAAATGCTTCTACGGCCTGTTTTCAGGGGAAATAACAAAGACAATGTCCCATGGGCTCTCAGTGTGGAGGAATTCTTTGGTCCATGATTGTACCATAGGGATTATTCTGCACACTCGCCAAATTGCACCCAGACCACCCCAGCACTGAGATCTGCAAAGACAGAAGAGCGGCTGGATGGCTAATGAATTCTCCCCCAGCAAGTTGGGCAGATGGACTCCAGCTGCCCCCTAGCTGGTCTATTGCTGGGCTAGGCTCCCTTAGCAGGGCTCAGACTGGGTCTGTCAGGGATTGTTTTTGAGAAATTAGAGTGACATTGCTAAGTGGGTGCAAATAACGGGAGGGAGCCAGCCTGCCTCACTCTTTCCACCTCCTGCCTGACAGTCCCGCTCTGAGGGACTAATGCTTGAGAGCATGTTTGGGTTTCTCCCGAAACTTAATTAAAGCTGGCTGCAGGACAGAGTCAGCCCACGCCTGGATGCAGACCTGACGGGGCAGACTCCATGGCCCCTTCTGGGTTCATTGATCTGGTGGACTGGGCCTCAGACCCCTCGGGAGCCTAGAAGAAAAGAAGAGGAGATGCTGTCCCTGCCCCTCCAGCTGGTGCCCCTGTTCCTCCAAACAGGTGATCCAGACCTCCCTTCCCTTTCTCTGAGCCTGTCTCCCCCAGATCCTGACCTCTCTGTGTGGTTTTCACCTTCCCAGGCCTCCATCACTAGGTTTTGGAGTTCCGGACTGTGACTTGACCCTGTTTTTACCGAGCAAGGGGGACTGCTGGACGGTCCCAGGCCTAGCTTCTCTTGGATGAGGCATTCTCCCCCATTCCACCTCCCTTCCCCCTCTCTCCTCCTCCCTCCTCCCTCCACCAGGTTTGCTGAGCTGGAAACCACAGGAAGGGGCTGGGTTGGCTTTTGCTGTTGAGGCTGAGAGCTGGAGGTGGGGAAATCAGGAAACCCAGGCTGGATTCCAACATGAAATTGGAAAGATCCCCAGCAACCGGAGCATTAGATAAATAAGGCTCTAAAACCTGTGAATGGCAAAGGAATTTTTATTTCCATTAAACTTTAACATTTTTATTTAAAAGCACAGTCCTACCAATGAAGAGCAGTGTGTCTTTTTACTAATTCTTTTAAATATAATATATACTCAGAAAAGGAACCAAAACAATACAAAACAGTGTACAATGAAAAGGATAGGCCCCCTCACCCCACATTCCCAGTCCCTCGAGGTAACTGTTAGAAGTTTCTTGGGGCAATTAAGTTTTAAAGAAACAAAATGAAGGATTAAAACTAAAGAATGCAACTAGACTCTGGATGTGTATTTGGGATGTGATAGGGGAATGTGTGTGGGTGTGCACAGTGCATGTGTGTGCGTGAGTGTGTGTGTGTGTGTGTGTGTGTGTGTGTGTAAGCATAAGCCATGGTTTAAGCATAGGCTCTGCTATTGACACCCCAGATTCAGATATTAGTTTCTCTGCTCCAGTTAGTTAGTTAGTTGTTAGTTAGTTAAAAAACAGTTAATTTTGCTGCCTCTGGTTTATCATTTATAAATTGCAAATGATCATAGTACCTACCCACACAGTTGTGGAGATTTGAGTATTTTTCAGCTCATGAAATGTCTGTGAACCTGCAAAAGGGACATGAATTCTATTCATACAAGCCTATCAGTTCCTTTTTCTACCAGGACCAACAGTGATTATAATGACTGCTCCTGTGTAGGCACCACTCTCTAGTTTATAACCCACATCATGGACATCCCGGCAGGCAGACGTGTAATCCCCTGGTAGATGAAGAAACCCGGAAGTATCCACTTGTCTGAGGTCCCACAGCTATATGGTCCAAAGCTGGGGGTGGGGTCTAAAACCCAAATGGTGTGATTTTCTAGTGCTCCCATGGGACATCTGTGGCCTGTCTGAGCAGTGAGCACAGGGCATGTGACAGCTGGGCAGAGAAAGGGCTCCTGCAGCTCCCAACATGTCATCTGCCCCTCCCCATCCTGGGAGTTCTGGCCTTGTGACTTTGGCGTGACCGCTGGGACAGCAATTAGGCCTCTTGCCCAGGGCTCAGGCTGCAGGTCTCAGGGCCACAAACATCTTAAGTAAAGACTCTCTTTTCCTCCTCCTTGAGCTTTTAGAGTTTTAATCAACCAAATTGATTGTCACTGTGTACTTTAAAAAATGTATTGCTTTTTTCTTCTTATGAAGGTGATACCTGTGTCGTGTAGAAAATATACACAGGCAAATAGAAAGCAGCCATAAATAACACGATAGACGTGCTTCCTGCTCAATGGCCCTGGAGTGGGAACAGTGGTGCTTACCGATAGCACACATTCTCTGTATCTAAGATCCCGTCAGCGCCTTCCAGCTTTAGCTGATGAGCTGATTCAGATGAAACTTTCCGAGATTTGCAGGATTATTGATGACAATGATTTTGAGCTGCAAACAGCTAATGTAATTGAACAACAGCATGACTTACTGCTTTTTAAGGCTGCCTCTTCATTTAAAAATCAAGTTAAGAATTCTATCCTTCATGTGGAGTTTGATGACGTTCTCAGAAAAATCAATTTGGTTTGTGGATCTGAAAATGCACCAGCTCTAACTTTCTTTGATATACTATCAGAGGGCTGTTTGATCAAGAAAATAAACCCGTGGAATTTCAACAAACTGCTAATGTGCGTCAGAGAACTCAAAGACCAGTAGGGAGAGAGGGGTGCCTAGTGTGTGGCTACAATGTGGGCATTGAGTGTCATGATAAAGGTGTGTACCAATGTTGTGTGAGCACCCAGGACCGGGGCACTAACTATACCCGCAGAGGAAAGGAAGTCTGGTGACACTTTCTTGAGGAACTGGGTTTTCAGCAGGACCATGAACGAACTTCAGGAGTTGGGTAGGCAGCAAAAAAAAAAAAAAACAGTAGGAAAAGAGGTTTGGCCATAGATAGGGATGGCCAGGACATAGGTGGTGGGAAGGAGGGAGGAGTAGGGTGTGAGACAGAGTGAGGAGGGGTCCATGGGATCAAGAGATGAGGCAGAAGGAATAGGCTGGGACCCAATTATGAAGGAGGTTGGGTGCCCTGCTGGTGAATTGGGTCTGCATGGATCTGGGCCCCTGTGCCCTTACCCTTGTTTTATTTGCAAATTCCTATGCCCGTTGCAGGCAGAATGAAGGCAGAAGGGCTCATCCCCAAAAAACCCCCAGGGAAAAAGAGCTGGGCCTCTAGAAGAGAAAAGAGAACAGGCTGCTTTGGGTAAAGAGGAAAGCTGGACCCCTCTCGTTTGCACTTTTGCCAATCTTCTTCAGGATTTCTCTGGAAAGTTCTTGTGTTTTCTTATGAAATGTCTGTCTTAAGCCAAGTTGCTTATGAATATTAAAACACACACACACACACACACACACACACACACACACACAGAGTAAAGGAAGCAATTAGTTTATTGTTTTGTTCCAAGAGTTTTAATATGGGAACCTGGAACTGTAGGAAAATACTACTGAGGAAAACAGAAGAGAAGAGGGAGCAAACAGGCAAGAGCAGGGCAATAAAATCAAATCTCAAAGGCGTGTATTAACTTTCACTTTTTTTAGATGTCCTGCTCCTCTCTGACTTGGGGACAATGAAAAGTCACTAAGTTACTAGATTTTTCTTGGATGGACTGTGGCTATCTGGGTTCTGTCAAGACAAGAAATGTTTTCAGCAGCTGTAAAGGCCCTTGTACCCAAGTTATAAGTGAACAAATGAGAGAGTGGACCTAAGCTACTTTCTCTGCCCTTTCCCCTGCCTTGTACCCCTCACCCCCAACTCACAACTCAGCCAGTCAGGAAGGAGACCGGAAGCCATGGAAACAGCTGGTCCTGCTCTGATGTGGAGGCCCAGACTAGTTGACCTTCACTCTCTGATCTGCTGACCTGTGTGGGCTGCTGTGGAGCTGTGAGGTGGACGAGGCTTTATACTAGGGCAGGGCTTATAGGGTGCAGGGGAAGGGTCCTGGTCATGCCAGCTCTCTTATACTGGCCTCTAGTATATATGGCTGGAAACAGCTCTGGAGGTAGCTCACTCAATCCTGGCTTCCCTGGTGACTGGATGTGGGAAGGACAACGAGAAGGCATCAAGATGCCACCTCTTATGGGACTGGCCAGTGGGGGTAAGAGGCCAAGGACCAGGTCAGGCCCACTTGCCTCTGGTTACTACTATGTTTTCCTCTAAAATTAACTTCATTCGTAGAATGTTTAAAAAGAGATATATCAATTAGAATGGAGAGGGGAAAATGGCAGCAGAATAGACAGATGTGTCCCCAGCATTGTCCCGGAGCAGATAGCAAGAACAGCTGAGGGTCGCATAGGGAGTGTTTGTTGGTGAATTGAGGGACAGCTGTACTCCAGGAGATGGTGGGATGCTGGATGGGGCTCTGCTGACCAAGCAGCCCCCACTGCTGCTGGGTTCCCTCCCAGAAGGAGATTGCTCCATCTTGAAGGGGAAAGTGGATGTTATCGGAAGCCTGAAAATCTACAACTGTGGCACCCACCGAACAAACTGCGAACCCCAGAGCACCGGTCCCCAATTGGCCCAAACACACAGATTCAAAGGAGCTCTATACTCTACCACAGAAAGGTCAGATTTCGCCTGGGATAAGATGAGGTCTCTGCTCTTGGCAGGAAAAATGCATGCACTGGGAGAGCTGGAGGACTGGGGAAAGGCTGCGCCTAGAAAAATCTGTGGCTTTTGGGGCTGGTGTGATGCGTGAATGTGAAAGGGGGTCCTCAGAGCTGCTAACAGAAAGGAACTCTTAAAAGCAACCCATTTTGATCTGACGTAAAAGGACAGCCTAGAAATTTTAAAAGTGTGCCAGCTGCTTAGACCCATGGGGGGAAAAAAGATTGCACAGACTTACATGCAGCCCTGGAGTTCGCACACTTTCGCTGGCTCCTCTTTATTGTTTGTTTGTTTGTTTTTCTTTTTCCTTTAAATCCTTGCTTCTGATTACTAAGCCCAATAAATAGTATCATCCAATTGGGGACACCCTAAGAGACTGCAGGGAAAAGTAGTTTTTCTGGAACCTGGGGATAAGAGCGGGGAATAACCATCAGAGAACCAGCTCTGGGGCAACCCACTCCCACAAACCAGTACTGAATGCCACAGGGAAAGCAAGATCTAAGCACCGGCTAGAGAGGACCTATAGGCCCAGAGGTCAATGCAGAAACACTGCCACTAAGGGGTTGAATCACAAATTGACTCTTGTGTAAACACAAATAAAGGAATACAAGAAATTAAGACACACTGCCTGCTTAAAAATCAGTACTGGCTTACAACACTGTGGAGCAGTGGAACACAGGCAACTGCAATACTGTCCTGACTAGAGAACAGGCATGCCAAACAGAACAGTAGAGGAAGTGAATGACCTTCACTACTGCACATTATTTTTTTTTTCCATCTTTTACTTAAGAAACTATTTTTTTTCTTTTTTCCTCAGTGGGACAAGGAAAAAAATCTGATGCAAAACAAAGCCAAATGCAAGAATCAGTAGACATTAGTTTTTAACCTAGTGAAAGCATTAAAGCAAACTTAGAAAGTCTTGCAAAGATCAAGAATTCAAGGCTGCCAAGACCGGTTTGGCTCAGTGGATAGAGCGTCGGCTTGCAGACTGAAAGGTCCCAGGTTCGATTCTGGTTGGGGGCATGTACCTTGCTTGCGGGCACATCTCCACTGTAGGGCGTGCAGGAGGCGGCTCATTGATGTCTCTCTCTCTCTCATCGATGTCTCTGACTTTCTATCTCTCTCCCTTCCTCTCTGTATAAAAATCAATAAAATATATTTTTTTAAAAAAGAATTCAAGGCTGTTTTTTTTTTTTTTGCTGTGCAAAATCTTTTTATTTTGATGTAGTCCCATTTGTTTATTTTCTCTTTAGCTTCCATTGTATAATAGGGGAGTCTTCTTCTGTGGGTCTCTTCATTCAAGTCTGAAATTTTTCTAGAAGCTGCTCTACTTGGGTATTTTTTTCTACCTTGTCTTCTTGCTCACTGATGCAGTCTTCTGCTTCTTCTAGTCTACTCTTGATGCTTTCTATTGAGTTCTTTACAGCATCAACAAAACAACAAGAAAGCCCACTGTATGGGAGAACATATTTGCAAATGTTATCACTGATAAAGGTTTAATCTCCAACATCTACAGACAACTTATACAACTTAATAAAAGGAAGATAAATGATCCAATTTAAAAAAAATGGGCAATGGACCTAAATAGAATCTTTTCAAAAGAAGGAAGGCCAAGAGAACTATTCCAGGCCCAGCACTTCATTAGTCCACTCATCACGGCCCCTGGAAGCAGAGGGGAGGCATGTCTCTCACCAACATAAATGGCTGGGGTTGCTCCCATCCCAGAATCCTGACATGCTGGCATATCTCCTCTCTACTCTTCCATAGATAGCCACGACCTGAGAATTTACATTTCATGGAGACCAGGAATAGGATGAAGTAGGAGATCAACATAACACTGAGGTTTTCACAGCAGGTCCCCAAAACACAGTAGCTTTACAGAAACATGGAAGATGTCATTTACATGTCATCCACCCATGCCTTCTACTGGCCTTCATGGGGGATGCCCAGGTGCTGGGTAGATTTGTCCTTTTTGTTGCTTGGGAGCTTTCCATTTTCTCTGACCAAGAAGTGCATTGAGCTTAGCTCTGGGTCATGGTGCCTGTGCACATTGTGGAAGCTTAGCCAATAGAGAACAAATCCTGAGCTTAGGATTGTTGGGCCCAGCTAGTCTATTGCTACATTTCTGAGGGCTAACCTTTGGAAGAGCAGTAGATGTGTTCTGTATGGCCCTGACCTACAGCCTTGATATGGCCTCCTCTGTCTTTGGGTATAAGGCTTCTCTCCAACCAGTCTTCAGTTGGTTATTCAGAATACTTTTTCTATATTTTAGTTGTAATTCCAGTTTGGTGCTGGGAGAAGGTCAGTGTAGCTTCCACTTTACCCCACTGCCCTCTTGGAATCTCCAGCTAAAACTGAAATCTGGAAGGAAGTTACAGGGAAGTGGGCTAGGCCTCTGGAATATGAATTAGATTACTGCTGTGTTCTTACTGCCCCAAAGAGTCAGTTTCAGGTCAGAGTGTTGAGTATCCTCTGGCATTTTCCTACCCAAAGTGGGAGTATCCAGGCAATTCTGACCAATGAGACCACTGCCCTGTGGGCCTCTCTCTCCACCATCTTCACATGCAGCTCCCTTAGCACTGTGTCTGTGAGTGGCACCAGTGCTCAGGGCCTTGTGTTCAGTAGGAAGAGTTTTAGGATGTCTGAAAGCATGCTTTGACCAGTGTTTTGGAGTCCATTGGCCCAGCCTTGCGTGTGAGGTGTAAGTCATAGGGGAAAGGGCCCTAGAGGAGAAAGCAAGAGGAGTTGTGGACTCTGGGCCTTGTGCCACTGCTGCTCATCTTGGGACCTCCCACAGGGCTCATTCCTCATCTGATGGTTCCTGCTCTCAAAGTGACCCAGTAAGTGTGATATCAGACCCTGGACATGGAAGTGCTTTCTGAAGCACACTATTAATCTAATTGGGCATCATCTTTTAGTGTTTCCAGGTTTTTGTCTCTCTTCATTATGTCTATTGGTCTCAATCAATCCAGAAATATCAGCATCTAGGGGTAGGTGTCAGCATTAGATAAGAGCTTCACAATCATTTAATGTCTTCATCTCCAGCTGTTATATCTTAATAAAACTGCAGACCCTGCCTCAGGAATTCACAGCAGTGATGTGGACCCAGTGCCTGAGGGCTCCTGTCAGGAGAGTGCTCTGTGGCCTTTCTCTGAAAAGAACAGTGTGACCTTCAAGGCCAGATGAATCTGCACTTAGTGACGCTTGCTCTCAGCTGCCATTTACACCTGCAGCATTTAAGGGAGATCATCCAGATGGTCTTTCAAGACTCAATTGCAAAACAGGGTCTAATTCTTTCCAGATCTTTAGATCTAAGCTAAGGACACAGGAAGCAGAGCCTGAACAAGGAGAGGCCTGTGTTTTCTCCTGCTGCTCCCCCTTTCTGCCTACCTTCACTCAGTCAACTCACCTGCTGCACCCACCCTCTGCCAGGCACCCTGATGGCTGCTGGGGACAAATGGTGTCATGAACAGACAAAGTTCCTGCTCCCACAGAGTTTAATCACCCACTAGAAACTGTGTGACCTTGAAAACCAAGATGGCGGCATAAGGTATATACCTATACGTGCTACCTCTTGCAATCACACTAAAACTACAACTAAAAGACAAAACAACTACCCGCCAGAACCACGGGAAAGCTGGTGGAGTGGAAGTTCTACAACTAGAAGGAAAGAAAAAAGTGCATCCAGACCTGGTAGGATGTGCAGAGGCTCAGAAAGGCAGAGGTACGAAGACTTGCGCCAATTGGGCTGGCGTGTGCTGTTTTTTTTTTTTTTCAATTGGGAGAGAGTTACAAGTTCCCAACTCTCTGAACTCCTGTTTCTGGGGAGATTCTGGGGACCCAGACTCATACAGGGAGAAACTGGACTGTCTGCCATCGGGTTGGAAAGAGAGGGTGGCCTTCTTACAGAGTTGCACACAGGAATCATTGTTTACTGCACTGGGGCACGGGACGCAGGACACTGAACAGAATGTGGCAGAGAGGGCTGACTGGCAACCATTGCAGTTTGCCACGCCCTAGCCTAAGGATTCCCTGAGACCCTGTCCTGCCCAATTTACAAACCCATCCAGGTGTACAGCGGCTTTTGCATATGAATGGCCTGCTCTCTGGCAGTTTAACCTAACAAATTGCAACTGGGCAGACAACTCCAAAATTTCCAAACTCCAAGCAAAGAAGAAAAATCTGCAAATCTCCCTGTAGCTCCTGCTGGGTGGCCTCAGACACTAGCTGACTTGCACCTCCTTGGAGATCCAGGAACCAGTGTACCTACAGGTCAGTGTGAGATGACACCAGATTTCAATTCCTCACGTACATAAGTGACACACTCAAGAGGCAGACTCGGTGAGCACCAAAGCCCTACTGAAGCAAGTCCTGCCCCATAGGGGTATCTCCAGCACAGCAGTTCTTCCATTAATAGACACAGCTAATCCTCACAATCAATTGGCCTGAAGGTGTCCCAATAGCAATCAAGGCTTAACTACAAGACTGTGAACCCAGCCCACAAAGGGGTTCACCAAGAGTGTCCACCTCAGGTGATTGGGGAGGTGGAGCTACTGGGCCCTAAAGGACAGCTAGCACACAAAAGCCACTCCATCAACACAGGGCAGCAGCCAAAATGTGGAGACCAAGAAACAAGTCACCAATGAAAGATATGGAGGAAAGCAAACGACTGGACATAGAGTTCAAAACTACATTTATAAGGTTACTCAAGAATCTTCTACAAACCACCGAGAAACTTAGTGAGACCTCTGAGAAAGTTAGTGAGACATTCAAGGATCTTAATTAAGAATGCTAAAAAAAAATGGAAAAGGGGAGGAGAATCCAAGATGGCGGCATAGGTAAACACCTACACTGCTGCCTCGCACAACAATTTCAAAACTACAACTAAAAGACAGAA
>JAAGEH010000045.1:44273740-44308606 GCA_011751065.1 Lasiurus cinereus | reverse complement strand
AAAAAGTAATATACAGAAACCTAACAACAGACTACAGGATCCAAGAATCAAATAAAAGATCTGAAATATGAGGAAGCAAAAAACACCCAACCAGAAAAACAAAAAGAAAAAAGAGTCCAAAAATGTGAAGATAGTGTAAGGAGCCTCTAGGACAACTTCAAGCCTACCAACATCAGAATTATGGGGTGCCAGAAGGAAACCTATTTGAAGAAATAATGACTGAAAACTTTCCCTACCTGGTGAAAGAAATGGACTTACAAGTCCAGGAAGCACAGAGTATCCCAAACAAAAGGAATGCAAAGAGGACCACACCAAGACACATCATAATTAAAATGCCAAGGGCAGAAGACAAAGAGAGAATCTTGAAAGCAGCAAGAGAAAAACAGTTAGTTACCTACAAAGGAGTACCCATACGACTGTCAGATGATTTCTCAACAGAAACTATGCAGGCCAGAAGGGAGTGGCAGGAAATATTCAAAGTGATAAATAGCAAGAACCTACAGCCAAGAGTGCTCTCTCTACCCAGCAAAGCTATGCTTCAGAATTGAAGGTCAGATAAAGAGCTTCACAGACAAGAAAAATCTAAAGGAGTTCATCACTACCAAACCAGGACTATAGGAAATGCTGAAGAGTATTCTTTAAGAAGAGGAAGAAGAAGAAAAAGGTAAAGATAACAATTATGAACAGCAAAGTGATAGCAAATAGATACCTATCTACAAGTGAATCTAAAAATGAAGTGAATAAAAAATCCAATGAACAAAATAAACTGGTAAATATAATAGAATTAGGGACATAGAAAGGGAATGGACTAACAATTCTCAGGGGAAAGGGGGTGTGAGGGATGCAGGAAGAGATTGAACAAATATCATACACCTATGGATGAGGACGGGGATGGAGGGAAAGGCATGGGGTGGGGGTGGGGAATTAGGTGGAGGGGAGCTATGGGAGGGAAAAAAAGAGGAACATCTGTAATAAACTGAACAATAAAGATTTATTAAAAAAAAAAAAAGCAGTGTGACCTTGAGTGAGTCCATGATGCTGGCTCTGTCTCCTTCCTTCCATGCCTCTCTCTGATACCCAGGCATTTTCTGCTGCCTGGGACCTGAATGCCACAGAGCTGAGATGGCAATTTTAGCTTCAGCCCAAGGCCCATGAGACTCAATGCCCATTTCTCTTATCACTATAAAATAGCACTCCCCCTTTTTTCCCCATTTATTCATTTTCTCTGTTTAAAGTTCTAACCAAAAGCAAGTCCCAAACATTTGCCTAATGACCATGTAGTTTATTGATCAAAGCCCCAAATCACCCTACTTGCAATAGGACCAGCTCCTTCCACAGTGGAAAACAGCCCTGCAGTGGGGTCTAACCCATCCCTGCCCCATCCAGGGCTGGAACAGTAGGTTGGGGTGGCCCAAGGTTTTTCCTGGGGCAGTGTCCTCAGCAGGATCCCAGGCATAAGCTCACCTTGGCAGAGTGAGACAGGCTGTTTTCTAAAGGCTGTCCTTTGGAGGAATAGGGCTTGCCTTCCTGTCCTGGGGGTCAGGGTAGTCCTGTGGTCACTCCAGGAGGTCTGTCTGGAGTAGCTTAGGTGCTAAAAGGGGATCTTTCGGGCTCGTCTTGAGCCCATGTTTGCACAAGAACAACTCTGCTTTTATGTATGTTGTGTGCCATAAATCAATAAAATAGCAACTTTCTATAAAGCTGTATGTACTCCCCCTTTACATGAGGATGAGGAAACAAGTTGTTCCTATGAAAGGTTATTACCTTAACATTTTATTGGGTGACATAGGGCTTGGCAATTTGGGTGGTGACTCTCAGGACCACTGTCCTGGAGGAGCCTCCCTGAGAGAGGCTCTGGGTGGGGAGGACTCTGTTTGGTGTGGTCTCGTGGGCGAGGCCAGCATCACGCTCCGCTTCAATTTCCTCACCTGGGAAGCTAAAATCAAAGTTCCCGCCCACTCATGACTCTTGGGGATCAAATCAAATAGAATACCATGTAAAAGCCTCTATGATGAGCCAGGTTGTGTGCACGTGTTGTTTTTATTGCAACCCGGCTACCCAAAGGGAACTTGCTTCATCTCCTGGATGCACCATGGGGTAGGTTTTCCTGATCCCCATCCACAGTGTCTTCCCTGGTTCTGTCCCCACCTCGCCTGGCAGCTGGTGTAGGTTGACTCTGCAGGGCCCGTTTGCTTAGTTTATGACCTCAGATGTCCCTTGGATTCAGTCACACCAAATCCAGTTTGTTCCAACTCCTCTTTCAACAAGAATGTGAATTTGCATGTGTCCCGTGAATTAGGTGACAGAGGACTGGGCAGGACTGGGTTTGCTTATTATAATTCTGAGCTGTGACTCACCCAGAGTTCAAACCTCACTAAGGCCAAAGTCTGAACCCTCGAGGCAGCCTCGGAGCTTATCATGTAAGAAGTCTTCACTGATGGCTGGGTGTCCCAGGGGCATCTGCAGGCACAGCCATGGGGACCTCCAAACTTAAGGCAATGTGTACTGCTCAGATGGACTTTGGCCTCCTCAGTCCTGTTCCTGCTGCTAGATGTGCCTACTGGAGAGGCTTCTGTGAACATCTGAGGAAACCTTGCGTGTGGGGCTGGAGGGGGTTCCCAGGGGCCTCTAGTGCCCCTTCTCATTTTATGGCTAAGAATCAGATGCCCAGGTCAGAGATAAGCTTGTGGTTGTGAGAATCTGACCTGAAAGCTACACTAGGTTAAGAATTCCCCAAAATTCATGTCTCCCCGGTACCTATGAATATGACCTTATAGAAAATAGGGTATTTGCAGATGTAGTTAGTTAAATTGAAGTCATACTGAATTAGGCCTAAATCCAATTCTGATGTCCTTCTAAGAGGGCCATATGAATGAAGATAGACACCATGTGCTGATGGAGGCAGAGTTGGGCCAAGAAGTTGCAAGCCGAGGATGCGCGAGGTTGATGCCACCACCGGCAGTGAGGGAAAGGCGAGGGAGGGTTCTTCCTTAGAACCTTCAGGGGGAGCATGACCACATTGGCACCTTGACTTCAGACTTCTGGCCTCCAGACCTGGGAGAGAATACATTTTTGTTGTTTGAAGGCACTCAGTTGGCGGTGCTTTGCATTGGCAGCTCTGGGAACCGAACATACAGCCCAATGCTCTCTCTGCGGTTCCCTTTCAACCAGCCCTCGCTGAACACAGGGCTAAGGCTGAGCTAAGCAGTTTCTGTGCATCGTCTCATTTAATCCTCATTACAAGCTTGCCAAAGATGTATTAGTATCCTTACAGGAACTCTCAAAAGAAAAGTACTTTTCTTTCTTAATTCATTGTAATTTTGACACAAAAATGTAAAAGCACTAAAGGGTATGATACAGTGAAAAGTCTCATTCCCAGACGACCCCATCTCCCAGCACCAGGCTCTCTGCTCTCAGGGTTCCCATTGTTCTCAGATTGGAGCAGAGCCTTCCAGTGCTATTCTGTAAGTAAACCTGCAAATCAGCTAAAATATCCACCCCCCCACACTCACATATACCTTTCTAAAACACAAATTATAGTACACTATGTGCTTGCCTCCATGCCTTGTTTTTTTCACTAGTACATCTGAAAGCTTCCTTGACTCAGCAACATTGGACCCAGACGAGCATCCCAACGCTTGAAACATTCTCTCCCTGTGACCCCTCCCGCTCTTCGCCTTCCTTTCACCTTATTGGCCATCCTTGGTAGGGTCCTTTGCCGGCCCCTCTTTGTCTTCTTTACTCTAAATGTTGGGGACCTTCCAGCCATTGCTCAGCCCTCTCCTCACCCATCCTCTCCCTCTCTCCCTAATCCATCTCCTTCCTGGAGAGTTATAGGCATAAATGATATGGATTAAATGTTTGTATCACTCCTCCCCCCAAATTCATAATCCCCAAATCCTAATCTTCAACATGATGGTATTAGAAGGTGAGTAGGAGGTGAGTAGGTCATGAAGGTGGAGCTCCTATGAAGGAGATTAGTGTCCTTATGAAAAGATTTCAGAGAGCTTCAGGCCTTCCACCATATGAGGTCACAATGAGAAGATGACCGTTATGAACCAGAAAGTGGGTCTTCACCAGACACTGAATCTACTGGTACCTTAATCTTGCACTTCCAGCCCCCAGAACTGTGAGAAACACATGTTTATTGTTTAAACCACCCAGTCTACGGCATTTTAATTAGAGCACCCTGAAAACAGTCTGAGACAGAAGGTGAGCTCCCACTTTCTTATAAGAAGCAGACTCCCACATACCGATCTTCAGCTTAGGCCTCTTCTGAGTCCAACCCACCATGTCACTGCATTCTCATTTGCCCATCTCTTCAATATCTCAGAACTTATACAACCAACCAGAAACCTTGATCACCCAAAACTGTCTCTTCTTCAGCCCCATCACACCCCCATCAGTAACCAACACACATGTACATGCTCACTACTTCCCTAATCCATCAACAAGGGCTGGGGTCCACCCCCATGAGAATGCTTGATTCTGTCTACTTCTCCCATCTCCACAGAACTCTTGCTGCTGCCCCTGACTGGTCTCACTTCCGTTTTTAACCACCACTCCACCCTCTCTCCATCTCCACACAATAGTCAGTATGATCATCTTAGCATGTTCGGCTGCCCACTGTCTTAAAATACAATCCAAATTCCTTTGACTGCCAAGCCCCCCAGGATATCACTCCTGTCTCTCTCTCCAGCCTACCCAGTTGTCACTCTTCCCGTGCCTAGCCTCACTGGTCTCCCTGCAATTTCTTGACAGCATCAAGCTCTTCCTGGCTCCAGAGCCTTTCCTGGCAAGCCCTTGCCCTGATGAGCTACTCTTCCTTTGAGATTTAGCTTAGGTGTTGCCTCTCAGTGAGGCACTCCTTGACTCTCTTGTTAGTCTCCATCTCAGCTTGCAGTTTGTTTCCTTCATAACACTCATGGCTATGACTGAGATTATATTGACATAAATTGGATTTTTCCCCCACATGAAAATCTCGTTTGCCCTTGTATCCTTAGAGCCTAGCATCCCACCTGACACATAGCAGGTCTTTAGAGAAAATCCTCCAATGAATAAACAAATCTCTGTTCTTCTTAACAGATGAAGAAACTGAGGATTAGAGTGACTGAATAACTCGCTCAAGGCCACACAGCAAGTAGGTAACAGAGCCAGGAATTGACACTTGGCAGCCTGAGTCTAGAGATGGAGTTTATATGTGAGAAGCTGTGAGGTGGGGGAGTGAATTGTCATTGTGTACATGCAAATGATATTTACCTACAGAGAAGGAATAGAATACCACACCCTTTTTCATCTCTTGGAGGCAAGATGAAAGCTCTAGTTTTTAGTATGGAGTTGGGGGTGGCAGGGTGGGGCTAGGGGGTGGGAGTGAGGCTTAAGGGCCTTCGGTTCCCTGGGGCCGGCAGAAGTCACAGGTTGAACATCTGTCCTCAAGCTTCCCACACCCTCCTTGCAGTGGGCACCAGACCTCTCTCTCCAAAGGCTTTGTCTCCCTGACAGCGGATCAGTTTCAGAAGGTCAGGGCACTGGGGACGTTGCCCTTGCAGTAAGATACCTCCCGTGTGCAGAACCTGCTGCCTACTGCGAATAAGGGAGACCTGTTCAGAAGAGTCAGTTAATAGGGAAAAGGTCTTGCAGAAATCTTGAGCCCCTTAAATATTCAGCTCCTTCCTTCTCATCAAAGACAGTTTAATCTTTAAGGAATTAAGTAATTTGACTCTCACAGGGAGCGGTTAAGGGGAAGAGGAAGGGCCAGAAACTGGGCCGGCCTACTGGGGAAGGATCCCTCCAACTGCACTGGGAAAGGCTGACCTGTCACTGCCATTGCTCTGGCTGGTGGCCCGCAGGCAGAGGTTTCCCTCTCAGCCCAGCAGACAGGAAGTGCATTGTGTGCGAGGAAAGATCAGGCCTTCCTTCCTTTCTTCCCGGCATGTACAGAAGTTCCATAAGTGGCATCCCTTCTGCGTGAAGAACTGGGGGTGGGAGGGTGGGGTGAGGTTGGAGGATCATGTTTTCACTACACTTTTTTACTTGTTGTTCCTTTTAACAATTTTTGTTTTAAAATATGAAATACACACAGAAAACCGCACCTCTCATAAATATGGTGGATTAGATGACTGTTCTCCAAACAGTCCCTCCTCCGCCTCTGCCTGCCCTCCCTTGGAGGAGCATATTTCCCTGCCCCACTGATATTCTGCTTGGCCCTGTCACTTGCTTAAGCCATTGGAATGTGGGCAGCGGTCAAAGGATACCAATTCCTAGCCTAGACCTTAGGAGACCCGTGTGTTTCCTCTTACCCCCTCGGATCCTGCCTGTCACCTTAAAGGAACCTGCCTTGGGCTGCTGCCACTGAAAGCAGCTCAGAGCCAGGCCAGCTGAGCCCAACCTATAACTCTACTGCCCACAAACCAGTCAATAGGAGGTAAATCCTTTTTGTCTGCCACTGGTTTTAGGGATGGTCTGTATGGCAAGAACTAACTGACAGAGTAAGTGCAAAGCTTCATACATTTTCTCAAACTAAATACACCTTTGCAGCCAGCACATAGATCAATAAACAGAATATCACACCTGAGATGTCAAACTTCCTTAGTACCCCATTCCAGTTACTATACCCTTTTTTAACCTGACTTCTAATAGTATAGAGGGATTATATCTGTTTCTTACTTTGAATAAAGGAAACATGAAGAATATATTCATCTGCATCTTGCTCCTTTCACTCAATACCACACTTGTAGGTTGATCTATATTGTTGCATGTGTTTGCTCAATATAGTGTTGCATGTCCATATAATCTGATTGATATGAAGTTCATACAATCTAATTGATATCTTGTACATATATTATCATTTATTTTCCCATTTGATTATTATGGGCATTTGGATCTTTTTTCTGTTTTCATTTGCAACAAATAGGTTTGCATGAATATTCTTATATATGTCTTCTAGAGAACATATGTGCACGTTTCTGTTGGGTCTGTGCTAGGACTGAAATTACACATAGTGTATATATACCCAGCTTTCATAGATATTGCCAAACAATTTTCCAAAGTTATTGTGTCAATCAAACCACTATGGGCATTTTGATTGTACTACATCCTCTCTAATAGTTGGTGTTTCCTGTTATTTTAAATTTAGTCATTCTGATCTGTGTGTAATCAGATTGCATATTGATTTTAATTTGTGTTTGCCTGATGACTAACAGCTTAAGTCATATTTTATATGTTTATTGACTATTTGGATATTCTTTTTGTGAAGTGCCTGTTCAAGTCTTTTGCCCATTTGCCTACTTGGTTCTCTTTTTAAGCCTGGGCCAAAAGTCCATGGTAATTTAGGAATTGTAGAAGGTCTCTATATATTCTGAATATTAGTTCTACATGTATTACAAATATCTCCTTCCACTTTGTGGATTGCTCCTTACTTCCTTAATACTCTCTCTCTCTCTTTTATTATTGTTTAAAGTATTACAAATAGTAGTACATATGTCTCCTTTTTTTTCCCTATTGACCTCCCCCTTGCCTTTCCTACGCCCCAGTACATGCCCTCACTTTCCCTCCCCAGTGTTTTGTATCCATTGGTTATGCTTACACACATGCATACAAGTCCTTCGGTTGATCTCTTACAGCCCCCTCCTCAACCTCCCCTGCCTTCCCACTGTAGTATGACAGTCTGTTCACTGCTTCTTTGCCTCTGTGTCTGGTGTGGTTTTTTTTCCCCTCCTGATTCTTTTCTTTAAAAACATCTTGCTTCTGCAGGCTAGAAATAAACCTATAAGAACAAAAAAATGTTTGAGTCACAAATTCAATGTCCAATAGTTCTGAGTCCCAGTTAATGAGCAGAGGTTTTTCCTTTTAACATAATCCAATTTATCAGTTTGATTATTTATTGTTAGCGACTTTTTGCACTATGCAAGGAGGTGTTGCTTTCTACAAGGTCATGAATATACCATTTAATTAAAGGCCATATTTTCCCTCGCTGTACTGCCATATCCCTATCTGTTTTTGTTCATTTGGAAACTGATAAAAAGTCATGATTTAAAGAACATGCTTTCAGGCTAGACAAACTAGATTCACATCCCAACTTTCCTATCCTCGCTGTGGATTTGGGGTAAGTTACTTCTGATCTCGGAGTCTCCATTTCCTCACCTGTAGTTGAGACAAAGACCTTTTCTTCTCAGCGTCTAATTGACATCGAATGAGAAAACGCATGGAAAGCACTGACTATAGTGCCTGGGAATGAGTGCTCAATACAGATCTGCCGCTGCCATTACCCAGTGCCTGGTATTAACAGAAATAAGTCAAACGGGACTTTTCTGATCTGGGAAACAAATTTGGTGTCTGTGCTCAGTTCTGTTTCCAAGTTTTGTGAGACCTGAGACAAAGCTGTCGACTGCTCAAAGTTGATTTTTAGATTCCTCTATCACCCTTACTGTTTCCAGTGTTGGCTTCCTGGGCTCTGAGAAAGCAGCAACCTCCCTGCATTATTTACTACCTTTTTCATTCCCTGCTGCTCTGTCTTTGAAGCTGGAGAGCCAGCTTCCCGGTGAGCTGGCATCACAGAGCGTACTTTTCGGGTTTGTTTGTGACACCCAGCCAGCTGCTGGCCTGTCCAGCCGAGAACCAAAAGACTTTTTTAGGACAACATCCTGTCTTTGTGAAACTGTTTCATAGAGAAGCAGCTGCGAAAGAAGCCTGCTGGCCTGTGTCGCTGGCAATGAAGTTTTAACTTAATGCAAAGCATAAATAAAATAAACACCAGACATTCCCCATGTCCACCTGGTTAGTTATGTGGTCTTTCTTATTAAAAAAGTGTTTGGGGTACTTCCTGTTGGCAAGTGGAGTTAAGGCTTCTGCTGAACCTGGATCGACTAGATTAGAAATAAGTTTCCTGGGTTTTGGCTTCTGTCTGTGGAAATGTCAACGTTTTATTCATGTTTTCAGAAGGCTGCAAATGCCACCACTTGTGATGGTCAAGATCAGGTTAAGTGTCTCTCAGGGGAGATGTAATTAACATGGCCTGATCCTCTACAACCTGAAAGTGAGGCGTTGCTCCTTGGCATATTGTTCGTGTATTCAATCCACTCACACGTAGGAAGTACCATCTCATGCTGGGTCCTCTGTGAGGGTCAAGGGGAAAAAGACAAGTATGCTACCTTTCAAGTTCTTCATTTAGGCCAGGGGTGGGGACCCTTTTTTTCTGCCAATGGCCGTTTGGATATGTATAACATCATTCACAGACCATGCAAAAATTATCAACTTCATAATTAGCCTGCTATATTTGGTCAAATATTTAATTAGCTCACCCCTAATGCCTTGGCAGGGCCACACCAAATGATTTCTCAGGCCGGATGGCCCCCTCCTGAGTCAGACCATAACATTTAATTCATAGTATTTTATAAGGTAGGCAGATATTTCAGAATGAGAGTTGATATTGTTTAAACAACTTCTATGTCATGCCTGTGCCTGTACTTCAACTCACCAAGACATCTGCCTTGGCCTGTCACCTTTGGGGTGACTCTCCCTGGGTTAATGATGGTGTGGCAGGCCCCCGCTGAGTTAGGAATTCTCCATTTGTCTTGATCATTGTTGGTTTCTACTTTGTTTCCCACGAGAGATAATTTATTTAGTCCCTATATTTATTTTAAGCTAAATCAAGTTTGTATAGGTTTGTGTTTTAGGCCTGCTTGGTCTAGTTCTCTGAAATCTGTTTGAAGGCAGTGGTGGGAGAAAGATAACGTTGTTTCCTGCTTGTACCCTATTGAGATTACTCTCCTTGATAAACTGGCTACATCAGAAAACCGGACATGTCTCTCTCTCTCTCTCTCTCTCTTTTTTTTTCAGGCCAACGTAAATAACAAATAGAAGTCCTAATATTTTCCTCTAGATCTCCTCCTCATGCAGCCCGGGGTGAGCAGCCACTATGGGGCCAGTGCCCACACCTGCTACATTCAGCTGGACCCAAACTTAGCCCTCTTGTGCAGACACGAGCCTCTGGAGTCTCCCCAGTTCAAAGCTATGCTAGGAAATGCACAACACGTGCTTCTGCCTGTTCCCAAGTGTCAGGCTCTGGGCCGGCTCTGGAGATTCACTGTTGGGTAAAATGGTCAAGACAGCTGCCCTTGAGAAGCTTACACTCTAATAATAGAAAACACCCAATAAAATACATTAACACATTATAGTAGTGGCAGTGACAAACAATAACAACAACAACAACAAGTATCCCAGAGTGCAGTAATGAAAACAGGTGTGTGTGCTGATGTTGGTGGGGGCACTCCACTGGCAGATCCCATCTTAAGCACTTTAGCAACTCAAAATAACCAAAAGAAAAACCAGCAATTATTATGCATTAAATTGGGCATTTTGGTTTTAGAGGAGTATATTCCTGAAAGGGAAATGAGCATGAAGAGTGTGTGCCTGTGTTTACTTAATAGATAATTTTATCTAACAAACATTTGCTGAGAATTTACTTTGAATAAGGAGACATGCTTATTTACTTTTAATAAGGAGACTATGCAGTGGCGTGGAGAGAGATTTACTAGGTAAGCCTGGGCCAAAAGTCCATGGTTATTTAGGAATATCTGAGCAGCTCAGAGCTATTTATAACAGCAAAGCAGTGAGTGGCCTGTGGCTGCCTGGCTAACATGTCTGGGCTGGGAGCTGACCTGGTGGAGCAGGAAGAAGTGGCTCTGACGATGTCACAAGGAATGATTTAGATTTCTCCTTGAGACAAGCAACCACTTGACCTGAAGCTCAGCTGCCTCTCTTGCTTTCTAACCTTTGCTCGAAGGCATACATAATAATGTTGCATACCTACCATGTGCTTGGAAACATCCTAGATGACTTTATCCATGATTTAAATCTCACCTCAGCCGCATGATGTGGGCATTAATATCTTCATTTTACAGGTAAGGAAGCTGGGGCTCAGGCTACACTCTTTGCCCACTTTCCAAGCAGAGCCAGATTTCTGATGAGCATCTGTCTTGGTGCAATCCCCTGCTTCCTCCTGCACCCCACAGTACCTCTAACTAGACCCTGAGCATCTTGAGAGTGAGACCATATCTTATTCATTCCGGTAGCTTTAGAAACCAGAATTGTAAGGAATCTAGTCACTTGTTCATTTGTTCATTAAAAAAAAATTACTGAGCAATACGTAAGTGCCAGGACTTACTTACAAGATGCAATTTGACCATCACTTCACAACACCCACCAGCCAATCAGGAGTGAGTATTCAAATTAACACAACAAAGATGGTGGATTAATTTACATACACAGGTGCCAAGCAGCTGGGGCGCCAGGGCTGCCATTTGCATGCATGCTGACACCAAACGGCATGTGTCCCAGAGACAGGCATCCCAGGAGCCAGGCCACTCTGAGCCTGTAGGCCCACATGTAGGCTCAGAGCGGCCAGGGTCCAGAAACACCCCTGGCTACTCCAGACCTATGCATGCAGGCACTGAGCAGCCAGGAGCGAGGCAGGAACATCCACCATGTGTTCCCTCCCAGTGGCAACTTATGTGCGTGCCCACACAAGCAGCCTGTGTCCCAGCCTGTCCTTGGGAGCCAGGCTACTCTGACCCTGTAGGCCTGTGCATAGGCCCAGAGCAGCTGGGGTCCCAGAAAACCCCCAGTCATTCTGGGCCTACATATGCAGGCACCAAGCGGCCAGGAACATCCCCAGGATCCAGGCACTCCGGTATGTGCGCAAGCAGCCAGGGGCAGGATGGAAATGTCCCCTGCAGTGAATGAACAGATGGCAGGGCCCTGCTTGCCCCTGCAGCAGTGAGCCAGAGAGCAGATACCAGGGCATTGCTTGGACCTGGCCCCTGAGGCACAGGGCAAGTAGGTCCCATAGAGAACAGACATTAGGGCCTGCAGTGGCATCAAGCAGGCAGGTCCACAGAGAGCAGAGAACCATGGGGAGCAGGCCTAAGCTGTCAGTAGGACATTGCCTGAGGACTCCCAGATTGGAGAGGGTGCAGGTTGGGCTGAGGGACCCACTTCCTCCCTCCCGCATGAATTTCATGCACCAGGCTCCTAATCCTATCTAATAGTAATATGCAAATTGACCCTACTTCTGCTATACCCACAAGCCACGCCCACCAGCCAATTAGAGCAAGTATGCAAATTAACCCAACGAAAAATGGCTATGGCCACAAAGAAAGCAGGAGAGAGGCTTGGGTTGCCCCTAGCGATAGAGGAAGCCAGGCTTTCCGCAAACCCTGGCCAGCTCAGGTCTCTGCTTAAGGCAACAAAGTTTCAATGGCTATGCGAGCAGAAGGCTTGGCTCTGCTCCAGGCTACAAAGTTTCAATTGTAGAAGATAAATAAATCCCAGATACCAGGGCCTCCGCTTGGGTCACCAGGGGTGTGGCTGGCCTGAAAATCACCATAGGCCCTCACCCAGGTCACCCCACACCCCAAGGGAACACCCACTCTGATCTAGGACACCCTTCAGGGCAAAATAGCTGGTCCCCACTCATGCACCAGGCCTCTATCGTATCTAATAAAAAAGTAATATGCAGATTGACCATCACTCCAACATACAAGATGGTTGTCTCCATGTGATCAAAAGATCCTGCTCCCAGGTGAACACAAGATGGTCATCACAATATGGCCAGCAGGGGAGGGCATTTGGGAAGGACCAGGCCTGCAAGGGAGGTCAGTTGGAGGTGACCAGGCCTGCAGGGGAGGGAAGTTAGGGGTGACCAGGCCCACAGAGGAGGGTAGTTAGGGGCAAAAAGACTGGCAGGGAAGCAGTTAGGCATCAATCAGGCTGGCAGGGGAGTGGTTAGGGACTGATCAGGTTGGCAGGCAGAAGCGGTTAGGGGCAATCAGGAAGGCAGGCAGACGAGCAGTTGGGAGTCAGCAGTTCTGGATTGTGAGAGGGATGTCCTACTGAATCCTTTAGGATGTCCTACAGCCTGATTAATCCAGGTAGGATCGGGCCTAAAAGGGCAGTCAGACATCCGTCAAGGAGTCCCAGATTGGAGAGGGAGCAGGCTAGGCTGAAGGACACCCTCCCCCCACCCCCGCTGTGCATGAATTTGGTGCACTGGGCCTCTAGTGTGAATAGATAGATAGATAGATAGATAGATAGATAGATAGATAGATAATAGATAGATAGATAGATGATAGATGGATAGATAGATAGATAGATAGATATAGATATAGATGTATATATACATATATCTGTATATGAATATATGTGTATACACACACACACACACACACACACACACACACACACACACACACACATATATATATATATATATTGATTTCAGAAAGAGGGAAAGAGAGTAACATCAATCACTGCCTCCTGCATGCCCCCTACTGGGAGTCAAGCCTGCAACCCTGGCATGTGCCCTGACCAAGAATCGAACCAGTGACATCCTGGTGCATTGAACAATACTCAACCAGCTGAGCCACACTGTCCAGGCAGTCATTAAATATTTGAGAAATGAAAGAGGGAAAGGAGAGAGAAAGGGGAAAACACATCCAAGGAAGAGAGCTGGGTGTACAGTGGGACTCAGTAGGAATGGACACAGGCTAGGGGCTATGTGGGAGGAAGGCAGGTGGAAAGAGCTCTCTACAGGAATCATATCTTGGTTCTGGCATTCATTTGCTTTGTGTCATTGCCTCTCTGGGCTTCAGCTTTTGCAGAACTTTCCAGTGATTCCCAGGTAATTTTTTGATCAGTAATTTTGAAACCTTTGTAAACTGAGCAAATCACACGGCCTGGCCATTCCTTTCACATATGTGACCTTTCCATTATTTTAATGAGTTCTTCTTAGGAGGATTGACTTTTCCTGAGGAGTGACTACTTTTGCAAGATTAATGCATGAAGTTTGTTTTTTACCTGTGTGGATTTGAGTGCTTACTGTGTGTAAGGCACTGACACATCAAATATTGATGGATTGATTGACTGGTATGGGTAGTGGAAAGATAGCTGAAGTCAATTTGAAAACCCTGAGTTCTAGACCTCACACAACAATAATTTGCTGTGTGACTCAGCACATCACTCCCTTCTCTGGGCCTTAGAGATGCTGATAATTAATCAAATTGTTCAGGAACAGGAAGGCTGCAAGGGCTGTTGGTATCTTGAAAACAGTGGTCGGCAAACTGCTGCACTCGAGCCACATGGGGCTCGTAAGCCGAGGTTTGCCACTCTTTTGACTAATGAGTTTGCCAACCACTGCCCTAGATGATTCAAATGTGTAGCCAGGATCAAGAACCACTTGTTTACCTGTTTTTCTTCCTATTTATCAAAGTTCCAAGTCTTCTAGTACAAGTGTCTGACCTACAAAAATTATGAGAAATAGATGGTTGTTATTTTTAATGAAAAAATAGAAAGCAAATGAAAGATGTAGAAAAAGAAAAAAGGGAAGCAGAAACAATTTATGTTGAATGCTTCAACATCACAGGATTACTATTATCTTCATATAATCTCTCTGACCTTCACTTTGCCAGGTGAAGAAAATATAATTCCTGATAAAATGGCTTAATACATAAATAAATAGGAAAAATAGCCCTGATTTGTAACATTTGCCAATTTCTCTGGTGTAAGTACTCCCACCATGGTCAATTTTCACTTAAGAATAGTTTAACAACGGCTCAGAAAATGTCTGGGTATTTAACCATCACCTGTGCTAGCCAGCTGCAGCAGAGCATATAGGGGAATAAACAAATTAAACATGCATGACATGCTTGAGATGGTGCCTGCCACACAGGAATCTCTCGATAAATAACAACTATTATTATCAGTATGGTTATTAACAGTGTTATTTTCTTTACTCTTATTTTGCTAATATATAGAATTTATTTTTTTCTGCCAGGGCTCAGAGTTATTGAGGGACAGGATTTTTTTCAGTGTTTTAAATAGATACCTGGAAACTCCTAATACCTATCCAGCATTCCCATGCAGTCAGCTTTTTAATCCAGAGGTCATTTAATAGAAATAAGTAACTTTTCTTGATTTAGAGTTTTTGAAGCACTTTCATGGCTTTTTCTCCTCTTTTGATAACCATAGGTGATGAGGTAGCTAGGATGCTCCCCACTTCGCAGATGAAGAATTGAGGTTCAGAGAGACTATGACTGTCTCAGGTCACACAGCTGTCAGTGGTAGAGTTGGCTCTCAAAAAAGTCCAGTGCTTTTGCCTCTGTCATAGCTGCCTCTCAATTTCCACAAGGCAGTTACATGGGACATGTGGTTTTCCTGGCCAGGACCCAACTTAACCTGGGAGGGAGGAGGGGAAGGGATGGAGGAAGAGAGTTGATCTCATCTACTCAAAACGAGGTACAGCACTCACAGCTGGGGAGTAAGGGAGAGGGCTTAATATGAACACAGGACACAGAACAGCTGTGAGTAGACACCTCAGTGAGCATCAGGGAAGGCATCTCCAGAGGGAAAGATTACTAATTCATGATAAAGATACTGTGAACCGTCTCTTGCTTTTAATGTGAGCTTGAGTTACTGTGATAATTACATTCAGAGGTATGAGAGTATTAAACTGTGTAGTGTGAGAAGCCCTGTTGTCTGTAAAACGATGAACACAGTTTAATGGAATGGGCATGCGTGAGTGCATGTTAAGGGCAGGCTGGGAGGATTCCTGCGATGTTATGGAGGTTGGTGTCTGCTAAGTTGGGCAACTACTGAGGCTCCCAAATATAGTTCTTGGGATGAAAGCCTTTCCTTATTTAATAGGCTATGGCTGTGTCTCTAGGAAATGGGATATACTCCATTCTGTATTCTGGGGATTAGCAAGAAGAGGTGGTATCGGGAGAAGGAGGGCACACGTGATGTTTTACATGGCAATTGTTCTGCATTGTGTCGCCTGCTAAGAGTGGGCTCCAGCATGGCAGGTGGGTGCCGGGGGATTCTCTAGGGGCTTGGAGGGGATTTAGAGGGGGTGCAGGCTTTCTGTGTCCTTTATTAGACCAAAGGACCTCTCAGTCCTGCTGGCTACCCACTGGATAGCTAGCTCCAAATTTTCATGTTTCAGGGAAAACCTCCAAAACGCATCAACATACATGAAATACATGTTTTAAACAACTTAGGAGAAAGCCATTCAGGTTGGATGTCAATTTTTTATTAATAGAGTTTTGCTAAAATCATTAAATCAGTAATCACAAATGGCTTGCATTCAGACCTTAGTGATTTTGTGCAGCATTGGCCAGAAAAAGCGATGCCAGTACTAGGAGAAAAGTGGGTTCCAGGAAGCCTTTGGTCCCAGAAGACTTTGGAAGGAGCTATGGATTCGGGCCATGGAGGATCCTGTTTTCCAGCTTCAGTGCTATGGGCTGCAACACTCTTTCTGCAGAACATCTCTAAGTGATGCTCCCCAAGTAACTGTGTTTTGAGATGCTCCCCAGTCTCCGCCTGATGCCCTGGTTGGAATATGTTTCATCTTTGAGGATTGGAGCCCAGGGATGAGGAGGCCAGCATTCTGAAACAGTTCTTAAGGGCTAGACTGAGCCCATTGCTTTCTCTATGCTACCTCGTTTAATCCCTATCACCACTGATATGAAGTACCTACCATTACCCACATGTTACAAGAGAAGCAAGATGCCCAGAGTAGCTGGCCTAGAAAGCAGCAGAGGATGATAGGTTGGACCCTAACTCCCCCTGCCTGGTTCCTCAGAGCCCAGTGTTCCAGGAATAGGACTGGTTCCTTCCTTGCTTCAGGGAGAACATTTCTAATGCAGTCCATAGGCAAGTTAACTTGGGCATATCACATTATTGGCATATATATAGGAGGAGGACTAAGATGAAATAGTATGCGCCGAGTCCTCAGACCCATTTGAAAAGCAGCATGATATAATGGAAGGAGAACCAACTTTGGACAGAGGAGGTCCTCGATTCAAATTCTATTTATTAGTTGTATAATATGGGGCAATTTAACCTTTCTGAATCTCAGTTTTCTCATCTATAAAATGGGTATAATAATAGTGCAAACTCTTCTTTATAGTGTTGTTGTGAATATTAAATGAAACAATGGGAGAGCATTGCCATGCAGTCTTCATAAACCTTTGCTTAAAACCCAGTGCCCATTCCTTCAACGTTGCAGTCTACAACTTTATCCAAAATGGGCTTCAGACTTTCATATCAACAGATTTCAGAGTACATTTTCACCTTTAAAAAAAAATCTGACTGCATTTGCCATTTTTATCTATCAGTACCTTTACATAATTCCCCAAAAATCATCTCCAGTGAGCTTATTAAGTCATTCGGTATACTAGAAATGCATTCCCTCCTCATTCCTGGGAAGTAATAGGAGGTTCTGGGAATGTCAGGGAGGGGAAATCTTTCACCTATCCTCTTGTTCATTTAGCACCTACTGTGCAAGGTGTCTTAGAAGATACAGAGGGGAAAGTCATCATTCCTGTCCCCATAGAGCAGCATGTTAGGAAATGATCAGGCATTGAGTTAGAGAGTGTTCCACACTGAGAAGTGATGCCTCCAAGGACACATGACCCCTGGGGAAAGGACAGATGTCTCTGTTTTTGGGCAACACAGAAGGCAAATTTGACAACGTGCTGAACCTTTCTGGAATTTGGGTAACTTTGCTAACCTTTGTACCAACCTTTAAAGAGTAGATGTGGTTTTAGAGGAGCTCTGGGCAGAAAAGGGGTAATCAAGGGTTCATGGGGAAATAGAGGACATGACAGCTAGTTCTGTCTAGTTGGAACTTACAAGTTATATGAGAGAAAAAAAAAGAGATAATTCGGATAGGTGCTGGGGTGTAGGAACCTTCAGTATCGAAATACATTTAACTTCTGTGAAGAGTCACTGATTGGATTTTCAGCAGAGTGGTATGTTCCCAACCCAGAGGTGTTCTGTCAATCAGACAGAGGAATGGAAGTTGGAGAGAGAAGTATCAATGTGAAAGTCACTGGCCAGGTGAGAATTAGAGCAGTGGCAGTGAGCAAGGGAGGCACGAAAGACTACAAGAGAGATGTCCGGGACAAACAATTTATAGGCAAGCCCTCTGAGTGCCCATCCAACATCTACCTTACATGGGAGAACTGGGTTAACCACTTTGGTGCCAAGTTCCCATGGTGGAAAGTAAAGAGATTAGACTAGAAGATGATTTCTAAATGTCCTTCCAGCCCGAATTTTCTTAGATTCCCTGGCTGACCTTTCTGTCATTGCTCTTCGAGCTTGCTGGCCAATGTCACTGAACAGGGGAGGACTGTCAAGCTGGGCCCCCCCGTCACACCGTAAACAGCTGGTGACTTTTTTTTGGTAAAGCCTTCCAACTAATTAGATCAGTGCTGTTGCTCTGACTTCACAAATCTTCCGAAACCAAATGATACTACAGCAAAATAAAAATCAATGGAGCAAAATAATAGTCAAGAATACATGAGAATGCCCCTTTATTACAAAGGTGACATTTCAAATCAGTGAAGGAAGGATGAATTCGCCCAGCAGGCCTAGGGAAAATGACCACTTAGGAACAACAATAACATTTCTACATCACTCTTTGGACCAATATTAATTCCAAATGGTTTTAAGAGAAAGATAGAAAATATTACTAGAATAAAAGATAGAGACTGTTTAACCCAATCTTGAGATAGGGAAAGCCTTCTTAGCATGGCATTGAGGCAGTTACAATGAAAGAAGAGATGGATAGATTTGACCACATAAATATTTTTTAAATTGTACATCCCAAAGACACCAAATCCATTGCCTGGTGTTGTGTCAACCGTCTTAAGTGTTTCTGGGAAGGGGAGGGAGCCACTTCTAAGTATCTCCATCTCACTGGTAGAACCCATTATTGAAGAAAGTAAAGAGAACCAGTTTCAGGGGGGACTTCGAAATGGAAGGAAACCTACACCAGAGCCTGATATGGGGATATCAGGGAGGGAACAAAAGCAGTTGCCAAGAGGACCGTGGGCTCCCACTCCAAGGTGAAGGCCCCTTCCCCTCTGTTCTGGGCAAGAGTGTGAAGGGCCTGCTGGGTTTACTTTGCCATTTCTGAACCTTAGAACCTCTGGTTGTGTGTCTGAAAGGAATGAAGAGATCACCTCTCTCTAGACCAGTGTCCTTGGCTCCTCATAGGAGCCTCAGGAGCTTGTCTTTCCTGTTCGGTCTTTACTGCCTGGGTATCACAAGGGAGGGATTTGGTGTCACAACTACTTCACAGACCATGACTGTGAGCCAGGTCTCAATGCCCACAAGAAACATGATCCACCTGCTCTAAGGGAACAATTGGGCCACGTGCCTCAGACTAACTAATAAGTGGCTGGAGGTTCCAGGAATGAAGCATTGCTCTTTAGAGTCAGCAGATCTCTTCCTTCCTGATTCCCCCTCAAGGAGGCCGAGAAGCTCCTGTGCTCCCTGCAGAGAGCGAGTTCCTGTACGGTCTCCTCTCCATCCACAGGCTGTTGGCCTCTCCTGAGAAGTGACCTGGGATGGACATATACTGCCCTCAGCAACTAATTCATATGTGACAATGGGTCCCAGCTCAAGAAGGAGAATTTTTTAAATGACAGGTGGGGTGGTGGCTAACATGGACAGAATAGAATTCAAGTTGTATCCACAGGTGGAGTTAACACATAGTTGCGTTCTTTTGGCAAATGGGGGAGTGGTGGCCCAAGGAGAAACTATGGGCAAGGGGAGCTAAGAGGCCCTGGGGAAGGAACCAGACATGATGGTTTTGAAGAAGTGGCAAAGACTTATTGCCAGAGGAGATGAGCATTTCTGAGCAGTATCTGAGATTCTGATTTGGTCTCCTGCAGAAACATTAGATTCATGTTTGAGCTCTACAGAAAGATAAACCTTAAAGTACAAACAAACTCTGGACCAGTCCAAGATCATACACAGAGTGTATTAATCAGAACTCCTCCTTGTATGCAACAACAACAACAAAATGATTCTGGCTGATTGAAGCGGAGAAGGAATGCTGTGAAAGGATATCACATAGGTCACGGGATGGCCAGCTAGAATGACTAGAAAACAAATAGAAATAAAAAGTTACTCTGCAGCCAGACCCATAGCTAGAGACATAGGTACAAAACCAGCTTGGAGAGAAGGCTGATGCCTTTTGCACTACCAAACCCCATCAACAGATACCCATCATCTCACTAGCCTTGACATTGATGCTGCATATCACTGCCTTCTCCACCACCACAACTACCATCACCACTACCGCCAACACCACCATCACCATTACCACCACCACCATTGGCACCACTACCACCATTACTACTACCCTCACTGCCATAACCACCCCACCATCACCACTACCCCCACTGTCACCACTGCCATCACCACCACCACCATTCACTGTAAAAAAGAATGTGCCCCTGACCCTGATTCACTACTGTGGTCCCTGACTTTTGATTCAAAGTCCAAGGTGGGTAAAGCTAATTGACCCACATCCTATTTTCAAGAAAAAAAAGGAAATGTGAGTATCTATCCTCTTCAGCTTTTAGATCTGTACATTAGGGAATTCTCTCAACATATGTAGTTGGAGGAAAGGGCAGTCAGACAATGGCATCCCAGAAGATGGAGAAGGGGGAGGAGAACAAACCAGCACTACAGCTTGAAACAAATATTGAAAAAAATCGCTTATGTTCTCTGAGCTGTAGTCTCCTTTTTCCATAAAGAGGCTCCATTTGTCTGAATTTCATGGAGGAATGAGTGTGAGGCTCCACTGTTAACTGTAGTGTGAACAAATGGAATCATCATTGTCATTGTTTTATCATCACCATCATCATCTTAAGCATTATTCTCTGGGTGAAACCTGACCCCCAGCATAATGTAAACTGAAGGGGTTGGCAGAGATCCCTATCTCTACCACAATGTCTTCTCTTTCTTCCAATCCAGATTTCCTCAGCCTCACTCCCACTAACATTTTGGACCAGATAACACCTTGTTGTATCCCCTGTATTGTCCATTGTAGAATATTTAGCAGCATCTTTGGCATATACTTAGTAGATGCCAATAGCACCTCCTCCTAAATTCTGACAGCCAAGTGTCACTAGACATTGTCAAATATCCCCTGGTAGGCAGAATTGCCCCTCATTGAGAACCATTACTCGAATTTCATCCCCAACTTTTTTCTATTTCATCACACCATATTGTCTAGAGGTGAGAGGCAAACAGGCTCATGTCTATAGTTTTCTCAGCTCTCCTGCTGCCTAAATTGAAAAAAAAATTATAAAGACAGACTTTCCTTCTGGAGAGACTTTCCCTCTATGTGCTAGGAGCATAGAGAACATCAGGACTCCCTCTTCACCCCTGCATAAGAAGGTTGGGAGGAGGAAAGGAGCAATCCTATGTAGCCTAATATTTATTTTTTAATAAATGTTTAATTTTCTAATATTGCCCTGCATGTCTTTACCTCTTGGTCTTTGCTTTCTTAGAATATTTTCCCTGACCCCAACCCCTTTCCACTTGCCCAAACCTTACCCTTCTTTTTTTCCTTGAATTGACCAGCATTTCTCCCTTTCCAGAATGTTCAGTACCCTAATCTAATGCCATACTTTACACTGTGCTCCACTCCAAGTATGGAATAGCAGTGGGGGTGGAGAAGCTGTAAGCCTATAATAAGATTCCCTGTGAGAATCTTCATCAGAGAGATGTTATGGGGACATTGCTGATTTCTCTATGCAATTCTCTCTTAATTATGGTAAGACCCTCAAGAGAAATGCCTGAATCACTCCTGAACAACTGGTTGGTTTTTATTTTATGAATACCATGAATGAAGTCAGTTACTATGGTTGCCCTTCCCATTAGCTGTTTAAAAGCTCCTAGCCAAATTTGTGATCCCCAATGGCCTTTAGGTCACCCATAGTATATGTCTTTATCATTCTCCTAGTTTAGTTTCATTGCTAGCTCCATTTTATGCCCTTACCCTGTTTTGTTTATTTTCTTCCTTCTTTAACATATGTTCCTAGAGTTTGCCAGTATAATTTATCCAGTCTTTTAGTTGAGGAAATGAAGACACAGAGTGTCTTCTTTGCTCAAGGCCACACAGCTACCATACAGCTAGTGTTCAAAACCAGGACTTTCTGGCTCCAAATCCCATGCAAGAAGTGTATATCTCAATCTGAACTATGTACAAAGTACTCACCATCACCATCATCATCATCATCATTAGTATCAGCATCCTCTCCAGTGTCTACACCAAGGTGTCAGTAGATGCTAGAAGGCACAAAAATAAATATGGACCATCTTCTTGGGGTAAAATGTATTTGGTGATTCAAAACCATTAGTTTTATATTGAGATCAACAGTAACATATTTGGGAAGAAAGGGCAAGATTAGCATAATTATTTAAAGTGAAAAATCAGAATTCCCACAGGTCTACAGGCTCTTTCAGGCTCTGCCCCAGGCTTATGGGATTTAGGCATACCAGAATATCCACCTCAACATACACCGTTTTGTATTAAAGAAAAAAACCACAGGCCCAAAATGGTGTCACTTGTGCTAAAAGCTCATAATAACAACTTAGATTTAATAACTGATATAATTCTAGTTTTAATCTCTTGGAAAAATAATCTTAATTAACCAGTCAGGAATTTTCTGGTCAAGCAACTATAAGGTAATCTGTCACATGGACACTCTCCATTTCTCTTAGAAAAAACAGGCAATCTGAATAATAAAAACTCTTCCTCTTCTCCTCCCTCAAAGAAAAGACATCCCAGCCCCAAAATAATTCTTTCTTTTCTTTCATTAAGATCTTCCTTACTCCTCCTTTCTTCCTATAAAAACCTTCCATTTTGTAGAACCCCTCACCTCAGAGCACCGACTCATTGCTAGATGGGATGCTGCGTCCTTTGGGAATCACTTAATAAAGCCAATTAGATCTTCAAATTTACTCAGTAGAATTTTGTTTTTACATTAGTATATGAATTATTTTGAAAGCCATTCAGAACCAGCAGATGCATAAAAATTTCTGAAGACAGTATACAAGTTTCTCTTTTGTATTTATAAAAGAAATTTCTATCTGTAAAGATTGCTCTCTATCCATCTGCCAGGAAGAGGAGGACTCTTACAATTCCTAACAGTGGAGAAAGCACCAACTGAAGTCTGCATAAGAGACCTTTCTAAACAACCCGTGTTTGCCATAGTTCTTCTGGTTACCTTCCCAAAACTTGCCTTTCTCACCCAGAAGACCCAAATTCTTTTTCCTTTGTTGAACTTAAACCCAAATTCTAAATTCCCCTTTTGATTACCCATTGCTGAGTGTTCCCATGTGTACATCCTATCTAATAAAATAGTAATATGCAAATTAACCATCGCTCTGCCATGCCCACCAGCCAATCAGGAGCAAGTATGCAAATTAACCCAACCATAATGGCTGTGGTCACACAGTGAGCAGGAGGCTTGGGTTTCCCTGGCAATGGAGGAAGCCAAGCTTTCTGTACACCTTGGCTGGCCCAGGCCTCCACTCAAGGCTACAAAGTTTCAATTACAGAAGATAAATAAATCCCAACAAAAATGGCAGCAACCACAGAGCTGGAGAGAGCAGAAGGCTTGACCCAAGCTTTCGCAGCCCTGACCTGCCTTGGCCTCAGCTCTGCTCAAGACTACAAAGTTTCAATTATAGAAAATAAATAAGTCCCAGATACCAGGGCCTCTGCTTGGGTAACCAGGGGGGCATGGCCAGCCTGCAAACCACCACAGGCCCCTCACCCAGGCCATCCCACACCCCAAGGGAACCCCCACCCTGGTCCGGGACACCCTTCAGGGCATATCAGCCAGCCCCCACCTGTGCACCCAGCCTTTATCCTATCTAATAAAAGAGTAATATGCAAATTGACCATCACTCCAACACACAAGATGGCTGCCCTATGTGGTCAAAGATCCTGCCCCCATGTGAACACAAGATGGCCACCACCAGATGACCAGCAAGGGAGGGTAATTGGGAGGGACTAGGCCTTCAGAGAAGGGCAGTTAGTGGTGATCAGGCCAGCAGAGGAGGGAAGTTGGGGGAGACTGGGCCTGCAGGGAAGGGCAGTTGGGGGGCGGGGGAGGCTAGGCCTGCAGGGGAGAGTAGTTGGGGATAATCAGGCTGGCAGGGAGGAGTTAGGCATCAATCAGGCTGCCAGGAGAGTGGTTAGGGGGTGATCAGGCTGGCAAGCAGAAGTGGTTAGGACAATCAGAAAGGCAGGCAGGTGAGCAGTTGGGAACCAGCAGTACTGGATTGTGAGAGGGATGTCTGACTGCCCATTTAGGCCCTATACTGGTAGGATCAGGCCTAAACGGGCAATCAGATATCCCTCAAAGGGTCCCAGATTGGAGAAGGTGCAGGCTGGGCTGAGGGGCACCTCCCTCTCTTACCCCCTCCCCCCATGCAGGAATTTCATGCACCCGGCCTCTAGTATATAATGTTAATAAACTTCTATTTGTTTTTCACACTAGTCTGTCTTATTCGCAGGGCTCCAGTTGAAGAACCTAAAATGTATATGAAGGGTAGCAGAATATGTCACCCCATTATATGCCTCTTTGACATAAGAATTATTTTGAGGAGATTATTTTGAAAAAACAGCAGACATAGGAGAAGCTCTGAAAACAGAAGTACAAAAAGGTAAACTTTACTCTTTTGTAAGAGACATTTATATTTAGAAAGGAAATCTCCATCTGAAGCCTGCTGTCTCTGTACCTGGAGGAGAAGGATAACTATATCACAAGAAACTAACCAGTGAAAAAAGCACTGACTTAAATCTGCAAATTACCACTTACCTTTGTTTCCTCTACTTTTCCTAGTAACCCCTCATAACTGACTTCCTCCCCATCAACTTTTTTTGTTTTGTTTGGTTCTTTAATTGCCAGTATTTAAGCCTGTGGCTGTGGAAGAGTAACAAATTTTCCTCTACCCTCAAGGTTCTTCTGGCTGGTCTAATAATGAAATAGACATGAAACAGATTAGTGAGAGTACATAACCAAATTTAAGACATACATTAGTATGGAAGCCCACAATCATGAGAGAGTTAGAAACCCCAAAGCAGGAGAGGTTCAGAGATAGAAAGGACACAGAGATATAAGACATCCAGAGCTACTTTGATAAAGTAGCCAGGGTCATAAATTGGGGGTTTCAAATGGTTATTGCAGAGATGAAGAACAGACATTTAGTAAATAGAAGTTTTCCCAGTCCTATAGATAGGTCAAAAGAACTTATCTCTGAAACTCCCTTATGGGCAAGGCCTCAAATTCAAATTCTTCCAGGTAATTACGGTTGAGGGCAGAAGTTTCTCTTGAGCCTGAAGCTAAACTTGCCTTTAGCTCAAAACAATCTGCATACCATAGAGACACATCTTGGGTTGACTCATTCTAGTCCAGGTCAGCTCCGTGAGTTACTCAGTTTTCCTGGATATCTCCCATGAATACATGAGATATCCATGTTAATAAACTGTTTTTTCCTCCTGTTAATTTGTCCTTTTTTATATGTATTTTTTTATTGATTTCAGAGAGGAAGGGAGAGGGAGAAATAGAAACATCAATGGTAAGAGAGAATCATTGATCAGCTGCTTCCTGCATGCCCCCCTACGGGGAATTGAGCCTGCAACCTGGACAGGTGCCCTGACCAGAAACTGTGACCACCTGGTTCATAGGTTGAGGCTCAACCACTGAGCCACCATAGCCAGGCAACTTGTCTTTTATTACAGGGGGTTTCAGCCAAAAACTTATAAAGGTATTAATAAATTGTTTTTCATTCCCTTCAAGGGGAAATCATTTTTCCCTCCCAATGAGTAGAGGAGGAGATTTTTTCCTCCCTCACAGGATCTTCCTTTTATTAGAGACAGTTGGTGAAAAACAAGAAGTTCAGGCTCACAGGAGAAGGGGTGAACATGGAGGGTGGTGAGGGCTGCTAGGTGTCCTGGGACTTCTTCCAGATTAGGATAGACTGGAAACTGAGATAAACTATTTTAATACATATAGATAGTTAGAGACAGGAACCCTTCATATCCCTTCTAACCCTGCCTTTAGGTAACTCTGTTAAAGCTTTTCTATCCTCGTGCTCCTTAGGAAAGTTTTTATAAAGTAGCCAGGGTCCTAAGCTGCACCTTTCTTGGCTGCAGTGCATCTCCCCAAGAGGTGGAATATGACAGTGGGTCAGTTAGCACATTTCCTTGGTTCTCAACCAGATGCACCCTGGATTCACCTGGAAAGTTTTAACAAATGCTGAAGCCTGAGCTTCATTTCCCAGAGGCTCTAATATGCTTGGTCAGGGGGATGGCCTTGTGAGGGTGTTCAAAGTCCCACCCATCTCCCCACCCCCCACCACATGATCATGTATGCAGCAGGAGTGTGTGGACAAAAATGGGGTGCTGAACTAAATCTAACCAGAAGTAAACACGATCATAAATTCCTAACTGGGCAGGCCATGGTGCATATTGCTTCCTTAGTAAAAGGTTTATCTTTCCCTTAAGCAAATACTGCCCGTTGTTTTTGTGCATCTAGGTTAACACACCTTTGAAATGCCTCTTTTTCAGAGCCTTCAGAAGCTAACCACCCTCAAGAGAGCACATAATCTTATTAACTATCCTGTAATCCAATCCCCACCTTCTTTTCTCCCACCTTCATGTAATCTTTCTTACGTTCCTTTCTGATTTCCACCTGCACAAAAGAAACTGCAAAGTGTCATTCTCTGGAACATTTGAAACCTTGCTTCCTGCCAATTATGATTAATTCAGCTCTAATAAACTCTTATTAAAATTCTCTACAGGTTTGGACGTCTTTATGGCGAAAGGTTAAAACCACTGTTTCAGGCCAGTGACCAAGATTCAGGCCAGCGGCCAGAACTCCTAGCATCGTGTAGGAGCAATTTTGAATAGACTTGAGCTGCAGATTTGCCATCTCCTTACAACTGCTTATTAAGAAACTCAGAGAAAAATCTCCCTGCTGAAAGCCCCAGGGTGAAAGTGTTCCATTTTGATGGGTGAATTTAAGGAGAGAAGGGTTTGATTTGCTTATAAAGTCATACTTAGGGATGGGTGGGGTGTTTTCTTGCCCCTTTAGAGAGTTCTAAAACCATCTGAGATGAAATGGGCTCCAGCAGCAGAGGTTGATGAAATGCAGGTATTAGGGTAGAACAGTGTAAATGGAAAACCAGAGGTCCACTGCTGGCTCCCCTTTCGAGCAGTTTCTTTTTTATACAGATACTAGAGGCCCAGTGCATGAATCTGTGCATGGGTGGGGTCTCTCAGTCTGGCCGGCAATGGAGATAATTGGGATTACAGGAGTTTGGTCAGTGGGAGGGGCCACAGTAAGTTGGCCTGCTGAGGGAAGGGGCCACGGAAGGTTGGCTGTAGGAGCACACTGACCACCAGGGGGCAGCTTCTGCTTCGAATGTCTACCCCCTGGTTGTCAGTGTGCATCATAGTGACCAGTCGTTTGATCATTTAGGCTTTTATATATATAGGTTTCTGCAATAGTCTTGAATCCATCCATGCTCACAATTCTCACTGTCACTGCCTTCATCCAGGCCTCATATCTTCCTGCTGCAGTATAGCAGTCTCTTAACTGATCGTCCTGCCACCAGCCTTTCCCATCTCCAACCACTCTGCAACATGCCCAAAAGATCATGTCACTCTCCTGCTTAAAAATCCTGCAGTGTCTGCCTCCCTGTTACATCAGAAATAAAATTCTCAGAACAACTCAAAGTCATTTGTGATCTAGTTTATGTCAACCTTCTAGTTTCACCTAGCTATTTCTCCCTAATCCCCCACCCTCCATGCACTCCAGGGCACAGCCACCAGAATGACTCATAGTTTCCCAAGCCTGCTGTTCCTCTCATGCCCTGGGGTCATTGTTCAGAGGGTTCTGACCTTCTGGAATATTCTTTTCACTTCCTTCTTCTCTTGGCTAAATCCCACTGGTTTTTAAGAAGCTTCTTTCAAGCCCTTGGTCCAGGTCAAGTGCCCCTGTTCTTTGCTCTTATACCACTCCAGACGTAGACTTCAGTCACTACTCTTATTACACTGTATTATAATCATCTCCTTGCTTCTACACTAGATTGTAATCTCTTCAACATCATCCTAGCACCCAGCCACATGCTGTCAGATGAGTAGTGCTTATTACGGTTTACAGTAAAAGGCGTCCAAAGAAATCCCCAAATGCATTTATTTTTGCTCACTGCTTTCTGGCAAAATAGGGAACTAGGGTAGTTGGTGTGCATGGCCACTAAGACAAAAAATCTTTGTGCTAAGTGGCAACTAATTTCCCTGTATGTTAATAATTTCATGAGAAAATGGGAAGTATCAAGTAATTGCTAAATGATCAGCACTATGAGGAATAAACAAAAAAAATAAGACATAGTTGATTCTGATCAGGCAAATACCATTCCTTTCCCTTTGCTTCCACTGCCATAGGTGCCCCCTGTATACATCCCTTCATTCTCCCAGAAGAGTTGTCACTGGAGCAAACATGTACCTTTACACCACCACACTGAGCAGCTGGAGGGCCAGAATCACACTTCACGATCACTCCATGACCCAACTTGCTTGAGGCAGTGTTCGGGAAAATGCCCAATTCTGAATTATGACAAACTAAGGATTTGGGACACATTCTGAAATATTTGTCATGGGGTCAAAAATTAAAACTTTCACCTCTGATGATGATGCTTTAAATACTTTTGGAAATAAGGCAAGCGATAAATAAATAACTGCAGTCAAGATATGGAAGTGTCTACCGATAGACGAATGGATAATGAAGTACAGGTAATCAATAGAATACTACTCAGCCATTAAAAACAGAATGCAATCTTGCCATTTGCAACAACATGAATGAACCTAGAGGGTAGTATGCTCAGTGAAATAACTCAGACAAAGACAAATACCATATTATTTCATTTATATGTGGAATCTAAAAAACTAAATAACTAACAACATAGATACAGAAAATATTTTGATGGTTGTGGATGGGAAGAGAACTGGGGGAGGACAGTGAAAGGATTAAGATATGAAAATTTCCAGTTATAAAAATGGTAACAAATTGTAAAATACAGTATAGGGAATATAGTCAATAATATTGTATTAACTATGCATGGTGTCAGATGGGTACTAGATTTATTGGGATAAGGTCACTTCATAAGTTATAATAAATGTCTAATCACTGAAATGAATATTATACACCCAAAACTAATATAATTACTATATGTCAACTGTCATTTAAAAATAAAAAATATTTTAAAATAATAAATTAATAAATGCAGAATAAAAATATGCATAAAATGAATAAGCAACTATTCATAAAATGAATAATATACATATGAGTAAGAAAATGAAAAATATTTTATGAAACACACTATCTCTCGCTTATTCATTTGCTCACTCATTTATTTGCCAGCCATCCCCCATTGAACAATTTTGGATATGCCCGGGGCTGTGCCCAGGATTGGGCTCAGAGTGACAAGTAAGACAGGAACAGTCTTTGCACTCACGCATGGGCTTACATTCTGACAGGGAAACAGACATTAATAATTCTAAGTGTCACTGGGAGAATAAGAAAGGTGGTATGGAAGTGCACCCTAGACAGGGGTTGGCACTCATTCACTCACTCCCTCACTCACTTCCTCACTCACTGGTTCACTCACTCACTCACTGGTTCATCCCTAGTTCCTAGCACAGAGCCTGGACCTTTAGAAGCACCACGGCATGTTTATTGAATGAAAAATGAATGAATGAATGAAGGCTGCTGCCCGTCTACTGTGCAATTAACAAAGGGGGGTTTATCTGAAACTTTTACTTGGAAGCCCCCAAATTTAAATTTACATGTTTTTAAAAAGCTTCTGCTTTTCTCACATTTCTGCAGTAAGAAGGAACATAAGCATGTATCATGTTATAATGTCCTAGTCATTAGGACCTAGGAATCAGACAGTCATGTCACTGCTGTAAACAAGCACGTTTGGCCAAAGACGCAAGTGTTCAGTAACACAGTCCCCAGTGCTTAGCCAAAGGAAATTTAACTTTCAATGACAAAGAAATGACATTTCCACCACCTGCCTCCCAGCCCGCCAAGAAGAAAAAAACAAAAAACAAATCAGGATAGGTATGAAAATTTTAACAGTAAATAGGATCCAGCTTGTACTGAAAATGCTGCCTCTTCCCAGCCTGTGACTCTTCAGCTGGCAAGCCCTGCGGAGTGAGGCCTCTCCTAGCCCTGGAACCCCAGGGGGTTCAGCCAGAGCCCAGAGGGCCCTGAGTGATTTTACAAAAGGTTTGGGCTTTGTGTTTTCTAGGGAAACTTGAGAGGAGAAAGACACACGGGCAGGCTGTGGGATGTCAGTGTGACCTTGGCCAGGGCTTATTCCTCTGCCACAATGAGTCACCTAGTAGACAAACTCAGCCAGTTGTGAGTTGGGTTTTATAATACTTGACCTTACTTGAATTCTGTCGAAGGTGTGGTGAGCTGTCTCTTCCCATTCCTACTTTAGTCTGTATCTGTCAAAGCATCAGTGGGTCCGGAAAGCTGAGGTTGGTTTTATGCATTTCTGCCTTCACTGGTCCAGGTGCTGAAGAAAGGATCCAGGCCACGGGTTGGGAATATGCTTCTAGTCCCAGATGTACCACAGACTCTCTTTGTGATCTTGGACAAGTGACCTTGTCCTCCTAAGCGTCACTTTCCTCATCTATAAAAATGGGAGCTGGTCCCATCCAGAAGTCTAACTTTTCGGTTCCCAGTCTACCAGAAGGTCTTAAAGTCTGTGATTTCAAAAGGCCTGATAGAAATTCCGCAGGAAAGGAGCTAACTTGAAGTATTGAACTGTTTGCCTTTGACCAGCATTATATCAATGTTTGGGGTGCTGAATAGAAATCCCTATCAGGAGTCATAAATTTATTTGATAAATAATGGGGAAATAAATTCATTTTCACTTAATATATTTAGTTCATTTAGTATATAAAATATAAAATCTTTGTAAATGTGAGGCTAAGATGAAGGACATTGTTGGAAAGTATTTTTGGTGCCTAAGGAGCTCTTCAACCTTCTCCCGCTCTCCACAGCCGACATCAGCCACCTGTCCCTCGAATCAGGCTGCAAGCTCATTTCAGACAAGAACACAGGCCCACTTGTGTCATCAGAAAAAGTTTGAGAACTTGGCAATTTGAGATTCTGATCTCTGCTTACCCAGAGTCTCTCTCAATAAGCACTGGCAATTCGCTTTTATCATCGCCCCAGTTTCCTTTTCTGCAAAATATGTCTATTTTTGTTTATTCCAGATAAAACATTTAACAGTTGGATATGGTCTGGGAAGAGGCAGTTGGTATAACATACAGCTCTTGAAGTACAGTTCTTGAAGTGTGCCCCACCATATGTGTGCACATGCACACACGTGTGCACATACATAGACACACACTAAAACGTAATCTCCCTGACCCACCAAGCCCTCTTTTTGTGTCCTTAATTTCTGGCATGAGCACAGTAAGAGTTAGCAGTCATGGTGTCAGAAGAATTTGCTAGGCTTAGAAACTGGGACTCTGAAAAGGTTTTGAAGATCATCAACCTGTCTCTTCTTCCAGGTAAAACTAGAGAGAATTTGACCTCAGTGTGGGTGCTGAGTACAAGTCCTTGAGGATACCTAGGAAGGGTCTCTGGATTGACCATAGGGGTAGGGAGGGAGAAAGAAAGATGCTCTCAGACACTCCACCCGAACTCCTCACATAGCTAAAGATGATTCTTTGCAGCTGGGATGAGAACCCAGATATAAATGAGATGGATAAAGTTAGGCCATTAAAATCAGGACTTCATCTCTCAGTGCAATATTTATAGAAACTGTGCATAAAAAGTAGCTCAGCCACCATTCCCATCATTACCATCATCACCATTACACCAAGGGGGTGCATCTGCTCAGTGCCCTGAATGTAAAGAGCAGCTTTCACATCTATTCTCTTATTTGAGCTTCATAATCACCCTGTAAAGTGGGAACAGCAAGGACTATTTCTTGCTCCCACCCCTTTCAAAGCTGAGCAACAGTAACTACAGAAGAAGTGACTTGCTCCAGGACACCCAACCGTCAGTACCAGCTACAGGACTAGAACCAAGGCCAGCTGACTCCAGTCCAGTGTTCTTTCCTCTGAAAGCTGTTGCTTTATTAAAAGCACCTTGGGGCATAGTGGGAGCTGGGAAGGAGCTCTCCTGGGTGGGGTAGGCCCTCACTCATGCTGAGGACAGAAGAGCAGGACCCTGTGCCCTGATGGAGGCCTGTGCACTCTTTTGGCTCCTTTGGAGTCACTGTTGGTGCCCCTTGCTCTGAGGGAAGCAAGTGATTTTCTGCTTCACTTACTTTGTTGATTGCAATTGAGCTGAATTTTCAAACTGAGTTTGTCAGAAAAATTGGCACAAATTAAAGATGAGCCTCCTGTTCTCCATGGCTGGTTTGAGCTTAGAAGCCTCAGGGAGGCCCACAGTTGGGGGTGTCTCCCTGCAAAGTCCACCCTCATTTCCTGGTTTTCAAGACTTGTTTATACTCTGAGGAGCAACCCCTCACCATGAGCATCCCTTGCTTTCCTCAGCAACACATATCTGTGCATGTCCTCCTCCTGCAATCTCTCTTTTGTGTCTTCCTGTCTCCTTTAAATCTGTGCAGCCTAGTCTCAGAAATGTGCTAGAAGCATCTAGAAGTCCAACAAGATGCTCCACTGACAGGAGGCCAGGCCTTCAGCCAAGCTCTTGGACACACCATTCCTATATCCCCTCTCTGCTTCTCCAGCTCTCTGCCTGTGGCCTGGAGAGGCTCGCTCTCTGCCTGTGGCCTGGAGATGCTCCCACTCTGCCGAGCCTAGCCATGTCCTTGTCAGAGCAAGCTCTCACTCTCCAGTTTGAATCCTTGCACAGTTCCTTCTCATGACTCTCCGACCCACCCCAGGAAACCCTCAGTCCTCTTGACTTTTAACCATTTCTGCCATATACTCCATGTATCCTGTACTGCAAGTGACCTCTTTATTTGCTATTCAAAATTTTGAATAAGACTTCCTTGGCTAATTTACTTTGACTTTGGAGCATGAAGTGTATTAGCTACTGTATTAATATCATTAGTATTGATTTCTGAATTCCTCAGGGCCTAGCATGGAGACTGGTCCAAACAATCATGTTGGTTGAGCCAAGGGAAATCACTCAGTGAATGATGGAGTAAGGCTTTCCAGGGGCTGCCTTCCAAGCAGGGTTCTCCTTCCAAGGGTGGGGCCAGTGTAGCTCCACCAATGGAGGGCCATCCAAGTGTTGCTCTTAAAGGAAGCTGCACTATCAGCTTTTTCACAGGCTCCTTGAATGTCAGTTGTGACAGATATTTCAAATTGAGTTTCATAGGGGTCAGAAAAGAGGTATAGGGTACACTGTCCCATGCCCCAAGCAATATCCCTTCAATCACAAGGCCCAGCTCTGCTGCCCCATGTAAGGGATGAACTGATTTCTAAACTCCACTTTAAGAAGGAGGGAAGGCTCTTCCAGTTGGCCATCGAGATCTCAGGAACAAACTTGGGAGGGACTTACCCCATTGCCCTAACACAGTGGTTCTCAACCTTTCTAATGCCGCGACCATTTAATACAGTTCCTCGTGTTGTGGTGAATCGTAATGTAAATATCTGTGTTTTCTGATGGTCTTAGGTGACCCTGCTAGTGGTTCTCAACCTGTGGGTCACTGCTGTAGAGCCTAAGACCATCAGAAAACAGGTCACGACCCACAGGTTGAGAACCGCTGCCCTAACAAGTCTTCCTTGATTCCCCTTCCTCATTTTTTTTCTCACTCCCTTGGAGGCCAAAGTTTATACTTTTGAGAGGTAGTAAATCTTTCCCATGAATTGGGCTTATTAAGCCTTAAGCAGGTAACAAAATTGACTTTTCCTTTCAGGTGAGTATAGGGAAGGTTCCAGTGCTAATGATGTTCAGGAAGGAGAGAAGACATTCTCTTTTCAAAACTAGAGAGTCTTCTAAGTTGGTATGTTCTGAGCAAGTGTTCTCATCACCTACTGGTCCTTAGGCTTAGAAACAAACAAAAATGGACATATGACCATCAGTTCTTTACAGCCCTTCCAAAAGTTATTGCTGATTGGATTTAAGATTATATAACAAATACTCCTAAACTTTAAAAAAATGTTACTTAATCTTTTTACTAAAGGGGCGATTAAAAGTCTTTAACATAGACATACTGAAGTGACATGTTCACATAACATGCACTTTTAGGAAGGATTCTGTACCAATTTAAAAAATTAATAGATTGAAATAACAGTAGGTGTGTTGGGTTGAAATTAATCTAATGCTGTGATATTTAATTTGATTACAGGTTAGAACTCATTACTGCAGGTTTATCTTTGACTCAAACTCTTTATCACAAAAAAGACTTTAGATTCCAAACACTGGCCACTCATGTGAAGCAATGAGCAATTCAATGCTATTTAAAGCCCAAAAAACATTGGGCATTTGTTACCTCGAAGACATTTTGGAATAAGGCAGTGGTTCTCAACCTTTTTTAATGCTGTGACCTTTTAATACAGTTCCTCATGTTGTGGTGACCGCCAATCTTAAAATTATTTTCGTTGCTACTTCATAACTGTAATTTTACTACTGTTAATGAATCATAATGTAAATATCTGTTTTCTGATGGTCTTAGGCAACCTTGCTAGCAATTTTCAACCTGTGGGTCGCGACCCACAAGTTGAGAACTGCTGCTGTAGAACCTAAGACCATCAGAAAACACAGATATTTAAATTATGATTCATAACAGTAGCAAAATTATAGTTATGAAGTAGCAACGAAAATAATTTTAAGATTGGCGGTCACCACAACATGAGGAACTGTATTAAAAGGTCACAGCATTAAAAAAGGAATAAGGGGAGGGAAGAAGGGAGGGAGGGAGGAAGGGAGGGAGGGAGAAGGAGGGAAGGAAGGAAGGAAGGAAGGAAGGAAGGAAGGAAGGAAGGAAGGA
>JAAGEH010000045.1:44169207-44273730 GCA_011751065.1 Lasiurus cinereus | reverse complement strand
GGAAGGAAGGAAGGAAGGAAGGAAGGAAGGAAGGAAGGAAGGAAGGAAGGAAGGAAGGAAGGAAAGAAGGAAGGATTCTAGTGGTTTTTGCAATTTATTTTTAAGGGATCTGACCTATTGAACACTTTTAGTGTTCTCTGAAAGGAAGACTATGGAAAACAAGATTAAGAAGTGCTTTAGTAAAAAAAGCCTCTTTGGTAATTTTTCTGCCATCAGGGTCATCTTTTTGTTATTGAGATGGTCTACTACCCGGTTGGCTCACATTCTGATTCTACACATCCTGCCCCAAACCCTCAAATGAAAGTTTCCAATTGAGTTATTGGTTCTCAGTCTCCTTGCTTTACACTAATCTATATTTAAAGGGGAAAAAAGGGCAACTGAATTGGATGCTAACCTTCTGTTGTTCTACCAAACCAGAAACCGCACATTCAGTCTCTTGTTGACATGATTTGAGCAAGTGTGTGTATGAATTTGACTCTCACCAATTATTTCTGCACCACTGGAGAGACGTGAAAGTATGTATTCTTGCTGAGATGCAGCAAGGGGTCGGGTCAGTAGCAACATGACTACTCATTTCTATTTCACCTTGTGGAGAATGTTTTTTCAAGAGTACTTAAAAACAGTAGCCTTGTTGGGACAAGTGAAAATAGTGTAAGAGCTGAAGCCATTTAGTCTGGCAAAATAAGACTCAAGAGGACAAGAGAACTGTCCCCAAACATTTGAAGACTTCTCTGGGGAAGAGGAAGCAAATTGTTCTGTGTAACCCCCAAGGGTAGAATTGGGCTCCAAAGGTGGAAGCGAATCTGAGGAAAGTGTCCCCCAGGCTCAGCCATCTAAGGACAGTGGTACAAACTCCCCATCAATGTTATTCAAGCTAAGGCAGGATATTTTCTTGGCAGGTGGACTGTAGAAGAGGAGAGCAGCCTTAGATGAAAGCCATACTTATGAGATTTTATGACCATCTTGCCAACCCTGTCTTCATCAGTAGAATAAACCTCTTCCTACCAGTATGATGAGCAGGGAAATGTTGTGCCAGGGTTACAATAGGAGAGACAAGCAGGGTTACAATAGGAGAGACAAGTAGGTACTTTCCAAGAGCCCTGGAGGGGGCGTGTCCTGGAACAGGTAGACAGCAGGTTTTCAGCCTCTGAGCTTAGAGAGTGGCTTCTTGGAAAGTTGGACCGAAATCCTTCTGAGCCAAGTTACACTCCTGGCTATACTTCCTTTTATTCTAAAATTCAATTTACCCAGTTTCTTCTTGTCTTGTCCAGGAAGAAAACTGGGAGTGGCAGTGGGTTTGGGGTAAGGTAAGAAAAAGATGAATCAGACCCACTTCTGTCCACCAGATCCTATAATCTGGTCATGAATAATACAGTAGAGGACAGTAAATTGTGAGTGCCATAGCAAAGGCGCAGTGTGTAAGGATCTTGGGACAGAGCATTAGGATTGGGGAATCAAACTTGCTTTCATGCATAGGTGGTGTTTGAAATGTGGGTTGCGTGATGGGTAAGATTTTTAAATGAAGGAAAGGAGGTAGATGTGAGTCTCTTTATAATTCTCTGAAAATATAATTTTTATATTTTCTTTCCTGAGTGGGTGGATAAGTAGGAATATAAGGATGGTTTTACTGGGTTTTTTTTTTTCATGTCTCCAGGAACCCACCCTTCACCCTAAAAGATGTGTGTGTCTGTAATGTCCCCTTTAAGTCTAAAATCAAAGTCATCTATTGATGGACTCTAGGAAAGGGACCAGCAGAGAAACTAATGGAGAGGAGATGAGGTGGGTCCAAGAGCTATTTCGAAGAAGAAGACTGGAGAGGACTTAAATGTGACTCATTTACATGACAAATACTGGTGTCACAGGCATTGTGTTGGGAACTGGGTATCTTAAGTTGAAGACAATAGTGTCTGCTCCAGAGAGCCCTCATGCTGAGTTGCTGTGTAGTCAATAGTGGTTAATATTATATAACACAGTAATTCTTCACAACGTTTTAGTCTCATGCTCACCTAGCTCCTGCTATCACTTTCATTATTGGGTGACTGGTTTCTTCATTTTAGAGAGTGATCAACTTCTGGATTTCCCACCTGCTGTGGGAAGTGGACCTGACCTTCAGAAATAATCAACAACCAAGTAAGAGCCTTATTCCTCAGGAAACATAATTATGTGGATACTTGATCTCTAAGCAGGGAAAACATGGCAGCTCATGAGTTAGACACAGATCTGTTTGCAAGCAGATCCCCATTTAATCACATGCTGTCTCAGACTTCCTCCGTGATCTAGTAGAGGCTCCAGCTTCTTATTCTATTAACCACAGCTATAGGCTTCTGTTCTAGACTGAATGCGTTCCACACCCCTACCCACCAATTCATATGTTGGACCCTAACCCCTAGGGTGATGGTATTTGGAGGTGTGACCTTTGGAGGTAATTAGGTCATAAAAGTGGAGCCCTCATCAACTGGGATTAGTGTCCTTACAAAAGGGACTTCAGGGAGATCCTTAATTCCTTCAACTGTGTGAGGACATAATGAGAAGATGACCTTTTAGGAACCAGGAAGAGAGACCTCACCAGATACCAAATCTGCTGGTAACTTGATCTTGAACTCCCCGCCTTCAGAGCTATAAGAAATAAACTTGTGTTGTTTAAGGTGCCTAGTCTATGGAATTCTGTTACAGCAGCTGAGCTGACCAGGCAGTTCCTCATTCCTCTTTACACTCATCTAGGAAATGGCAGGTGGGACAGCTCTATTCCCACATTCACTGCAACACTCTGTAAAGTCATTTTAGGGAAACAATAAGATTGCCTACACCAATCTGTCCTCCACTTCACTACTGTGGGTTACTTCAGGGCTCCCAGAAATCACTTTACTCCTCATGTGCCAGCATTTTTACCCTCTGTGGATCTGGGCTTCTTCTTTTCTTACTTTTTTTTTTTTCCATTTACATTCTCTCCTCTTTTTACAGAGCAAGAGTAGATGCTTTCAGTGTATCTCAGTTCCAGATAACCTGGAGAGAGCAGTTAGTATTTAGGTATTTATTCCTATTTTCATATGACCATATGCAAATAAAACTGTTGATATTATACAACACAGTAATTCCATCCACTGCTTCAAATAACAAGCTTTAAATTTTTATTTTTGCAATAAGAACAGACTCGGGCAATAGTACAAATGGCACTTTAAAGAAGTATTTTCTAACTTACAATGTTAACATGATTAAAGACTTGCTGTGAGTGTACAAATCACAGACACCACTGAGTGTAAAGCAAAAAAGGAATGAAACCAAGGCAGGAGGATGAGTGTCTCTACCACAGTACCTACTCATCTATTTGGCCTTTAACTATCAACTGAATGAAGGCAAAACCTGAAGGCAGGAACATGAGCATTTTGTAATAGCTCTGTTGTGATTGTCTGTAGATGCCAGAGGATTCACTGATTCTATAGGAAGATCAGGAAAACTTTTTGGAGAAAGTGGCATTGTCCTCTGGTGAGTGGGCCATTTGGAGAAACTAAAAATGGTGATGGGAGAGAGAAAAGAGGCATGAAAGTAAGAAGGCAATACTTCTGGTACACTGGCCATCACCTCCTGGCAGTCATCATTCCCACTAGATTCGAATGCTTCAGAGTCAATACCTCCCAGTTCCCCCGCAGAACCCCACCACTGGTGACTATAGGGAGTTGGTGGATAAACACCCCAGTTTCCTCTCTCTCAGATGGAGACAACACTGAAGTGGGTTCTGCACTGTCTCCCAGAGTTCCCCAGTAGAATCAAGCCTTGCTGCCCACAAAGGAAACGTACTCAATAATGTTTCCTTTATTACTTTCCATCCTCCCCGCCTATCCTACTATTATTTTCTTGATCATCTCCCCTCGCCCTCTGCACAAACTACTTGTACTTGAATTTTTATTACAGGGTCTGAGAATCTATCCTAAGACCAATAATGTTTCATTAGCTGGAACAAAGAGCTGCAGGTGGGATGAGCTGGGCATATTTGGGGAGCACAAATGTTCCAAAATGGCTAGGGGTTTGAAGGTCTAGCAGAAAACTCATTTTGTACTTATTGGGTCATCATGTAAAGTACCTGAATTCTGGACAAAATAATTTGACTTTTCTATAGACAATGGGAAACCATGGGGTGATGGGGGTTTGAAACTTTCTTCCTAGGTCTTCAAGCATCTGCTTCTTTGGCTCAGGACCTACTGGTGATATGCTTTCTTCTAGCACATCCTTTCCAGATCACCTTGTTAACTAGGGATTCCACAGGATGCACCTCAGATCCACTGAGCTGATGTCTGTTTTTGGTGAGAATATTGGATTTCCTGTTGGGCTTCTTCAGCTTCTCTGTGGAAAGGGATGGGATTTGAAATAGGGGCCAGATTCTTGGAACAATATTGGCTGGCATTAACTGGATTTTTCTTCAGAGGCAGAAGAGGGTGAGTGGTTTCAGCCAGATTACAGTTCCTGAAATCTGAGAGGGAATGTTTGATATAAAATAGTCCCCTCTAGTTTTAAAGAGCCATAAGAAAAGCCTCAAGCAGTGTGTGAATTGGTGGAGCATGATCTCAGGGAGTCTTCAGAGTGGAGTTAGTGTAGTTCATCAGGCTAGTGCAGATTCAGATTTGGCCAAGTGGTAGAAGATCTCAATACAGGAATAATGGTAACTCTCTTTCCAACCCTCACCTGGAAGCCATGCAACTCAGTATCTCCCTATATGTCTCTGGTGCCTCTAACACACTGTCCTTCTGCCACTGTCCTTTTGCCGGAGCCCAGAGTGAGTGCCTGCAAGCCAGAGTCTTTGTGTGGGCCTTTTAAGAGGACACCTGTATTTCCAGTAGCCTTTCATCTCACTTGGATGGACAGATCCCCATTGTGGGCTCCCCTTTTCAGCATAAGGCTGAGGTCCCTCACTGCTCAGGAGGATCTCTGAAGCTGAGATATCCCTCTTCATTCTTAACCACCACACATGGGTTTGGGGCCAGCCCATTTTTATGTCCACCCTTCCTACTAGTCTCAGCATGGCTTTCTCTTTATATTTTTAGTTATAAGACTTTTTTGTTCAGCTAATCTTCAGGTGGTCTCCAGGTTGGTTGTTCTATAATTTAGTTGCAATCTAATGGAGTCATAGAAGGATGTAAGCATAGTGTCCACCTACTCTGCCATCTTGACTGGAACTCTCACTTTTGATATATTGATAAGAGGGTTGCTCTCTGGAGATGTCTTAGTCTCAGGAACATTATTGAGGGGGGTCGGAAGAGCCACTCCAGACCCAGTTTTTAGAATGGGTCTTCTGCTCACAGCAGTGGTGCCACCTAGAGCCACCTTCCACTGGTGTGAGCATCCCTTCCTTTCTGTCACTCCTGGCACTCAGGTCCAAGAGCAGACCTGTCTCTAGTCCTGGGACATTATGGTATTTATGGAGGCTATAAATACATTCTGGGGCACTGTTCCACCACTTAAAACACAGGGAAGTTGGGCCAATCAAAGAGTATCAGTATTAGAGAAGGGTAGGGTCTACAGGACTGTCTTAATTACCCCATCCACTCTAAGGGAGAAACCTTCCTCAGCTGAGCTTCTGGTTTCTGACATGAGGCAGTATGGCCCATTCAACAGGATGTGCAGGTGTGTGTGTAAGGAAATTTACTGAAATGGCCCTCCCTAACATTTTAGAATCCCTTCACACTTGCCCAATCATCATCCCCTCCCACACCTTCCACCCTCAATCTAATCACACACTAATTTGCCCATGGTACACAATGTGCCAGTGCCCAGCCAATTCTCAGGGAATTGGCCAGCGGTCAGGTTCAGCACAGGCTGCCTCATGAGGAGAGCTGCTAGCTGAAAACCCTTTATTTGTGAGGCCTGGGATGCACACTTTTGGTGCCAAGGGGCAACATGAGTCTAATGAAGGAATTATTAATGTGCAAACCTTAAATATAAACAAACTAAGAGCCCAGAAAAATCACTCTCTCAAACACTAACCAGAAGACTGATTCACTGCCAGATGGGGTGCCTCACTTCTCTTCTTGCCAGCCCACTCTAACCCGGACTGTTCTCCTAGAGGAAGTTCTTCCTTGGATGGATTTGAGGACCATCTTTTCATGAATTTGATCTGTGGTTCAAGATGTGTTTTCGGGCAAACCCTAAGCCCTACCCTTCTTTCAGTTGGCAGGCAATTGTTGCTTTTCTAAGTTCCTCTCTCAAGGGTATTTCTTGGCTCAGTTGCAATGTCTTCTATGATTTTTTAATTGTTCAGCACTGACCTCCTTAGGTCAAGAGGTCATCTAACTGTGCAGGGCACTGTGGAGGGACACGAAGAATAAATCCACACAAGGACCCAGCCCTCTGGTGGCTCACAGTCTAAGAAAGGAGATAACATCCATTTGCAAATAAGTACAATGCACTTAGTACCTGAAGAGAGGCACAGAGGGGCTCTAGAGATTGTAGGCAGGAATTCATACAATCTCTTAGTGATGATGAGGATGGTGGTGGTGGTGGTGGTGGTTGTGGTGTATATGTATGTCTGTGTGTGTAGTGGGGGAGAGGGATGAGGATGAGAATAAGGAAAGACTTCTGGGAGCAGTGGCTTTAAATGAGGTTAAGGAGGATATAAAGCCAGATAAAGATGAGGAATGGGGGCCCCAGTGTGCGATGAGAGTTATCTGGCCTCATACCCTGAGATAGAGCAGGTGTTAGAGAGCTGGATGCAGCAGATGAAGAATTGGGGCATGTGGATTTGAGACCTTGGTAGTTGTCCAGGTAGAGGTTTGGAGCAGTGACCATGTCCTCCTTGGTCTGGATGCAGCAGTCTGGACTCCTGGAGCACACCATGTTTTCTGAGCAGGCTATCCCCACCATCAGCCAGCAATATCACCTTTGCCACATGCCCTTGGTGACTTACACCAACTACTCACAGCCCTTCAGGCTGGGGGAACCAGCTATAGCTGGCAGTATGCCCACATTTATACCACCCACCTCATCCAAATGAGGCCTTTTCTGGTGAATCAGGCCCAGCGGCATTGGGGAAATGTTTTTCCTCATCTTCAATGTAGCAAGCATCTCCCTGTAGCAGGGCCCATGCCAGTCCCCTGGAGCTGAGTTCTAGAGGTCAGAAGTCTGACATGAAGATGTCAGCGGGCCTATGCTCCCTCTGGAGGCTCAAGGGGATGGTCCTTTTCACCTTTTCCAGTTCCTGGTGACCACTGGTACTCCAAACTTGTGGCCATGTCGTTGCAGTCTCTGCTCTGACTTTACATTGCCTTCTCCGCATGTCTGCCTTCTTAAAAAGATCCATCCAGGGCCCATCCACATCCTGAATTCTTTTGTCCTTCTGGGGACAGCTTCTTAATGATCTCTTCCTCCTGGCAGAGGCAGAGGCAGGGCCCTGGGCTGCTGTGCTCAGCAGTGAAATCCAAATAAAGAATCTGTGTGAGCTGCAGCCTATTGAGAAATGCTGTGTGGTGGAGACCCTCCTCAAGGCCATGGAGCTCCAGCCTTCCAACCTGCAAGAGTTCAGCAAGGAGCATAGTCTGCTCACCACACCTCCTTGGAGCAAGTACAACCACTCAGATGAAGAGCTGGTCTTGGAAGAATAATTGCAGTGTATCAAACTGGAATTTACCATTGACATGTTCAGCCTGGCCACAGGGACGGTGCTAGGCATGCAGGGCTCCGTGAGAGAGATGATGGCAAGTTCTTGGTGGAAGACTATTGTTTCCCAGGGTTTGCTCCTCAGATATCCACACCACCTATGACCTGGACAGGTTTGTGCTGCTGATGTCTGGTCTGTGCCTGGGTGAAGGCAGAGGCGAGAGCCTGCAAGGCAACTAGCCATTGGTGAACATGGTGATGGAGCAGCTGGAGGATGAGGGTGAGTAGGCAGTGCCACCCACGTCTCCCAGGTCATCATTGCTGGGAACTTCCTCAGCCATAGCACCCAGAGCAGGGATTCCATCAAAGACTGAGTATCTGGCCAAGAAAACCCAGGCAGCCAGTGTGGAGGCCAACAAGATGCTGGACAAGGTCCTCCTGCCACTGAGTCCCTTGGTACCCATTGGCTATTTTAAAAAAAATAATGGGGGATAATCCAGATAAGAATGAACAGGAAGATGGAAAAGCCAGAGAAGGTCCCTGAAACTGAGAAGAGCCCAGCTTGGCAGGTGTGTGGTTGCAGGATAAACTGAGTTGATATTGGAGAGATATGTGGGACTCCTTCTAAAGAGGTTTGAATGCTATGTTATGAAATTTAGACTTGTGAGCTGCATCTTTAATTTTCTTTCAAGATCTACTAGTAATCTCTACTTCACTGTGGATGATAAATTACAGAAACGATTATCAATTATTCCATCCTTGTATTCATGTCCCCTTGCCATCTATCTTCCACTGTTGTCCTCTTCTGATTCTGAGCTCAGCCATTAACTTGCTTCGCCACTGGGATGTTAGCAATGGCATATAAGTAAAGGCTTGATTGCACATTGGGGTTTGTTCTCTCCTGCTGCTCTTGGAATCCTGCCACCATGTGGATAAGCATGCCAAAGGATCCAAGGTCATGTGGAGGAGTGAGGAGTACTAACCAAAGATGCATGAGTGAGCACTTGCAAAGATCAGAATTGCCCAGCTGTACCCATCCCAAATTGTCAGCTTGTAGAACTGTGAGCTAAATAAATGGTTATTGTTTTAAGCTTCTAAGTGTTGAGGTCATTTGTTATGCAGCCAACGCCAACTGCTACAGGAATAAGCCCAGATTGGAGGAATCCAGTTTTGGAGGTCCTGGGATATGGGAGAGCATATTTTGCATGTGGAATGAATATGAATAATTGTTCCTATCCCCTTAGAGGTGGAATATATTTTTCTTCCCCTTGAATAGGATGACCATGTGACTTGTTTTGACCAATGGTGCAGAAGCAAATGCAATGTAAGCAGAGGGCTGAGAAGCACTTGCACTTTGGAGTTTGCCCACCTGCTACTCTTGGGCCCTTTTTCTGCTTTGTACACAAGGCTAGCAACCTGGAAAGAAAGAGATCCAGGTCAAGAGAGGTCTATGTCTTTTTTACTCAGACAAGGCCATTTTAAATATATTCCTGGCCAGCCCACCAATTGACATCAGACACATGGGTAAGTCTCGCTGAGACAGCCACGCCAGGTACATTTCAGACCAGAATTACCCAACTGAGTCCAGCTTAATGCTAGTCTATAATATCAAGGGCTAAATTTATATTTATTGTCTCACTAATTTTTGGAGTGGCTTGTAAAAATTTCTTCCTCGCTGGGCCAGGAGGCTGGATCAGTGAGTTCCCAGACTCCTTGCCTTCCAGCAGCAAGAGGCGATTGAGATGAGGTGTGTATTCCTGGTACTCAGCCTATGGGCTATATGGTTTAACTGTGGCTAATGACCCAACCCTATGTCCAGGGTTCTGGCAATCTCTCCCTCCCTGCCCAACTGCTCTTGATGCTGCCACCCTGGGGTTCTTCAACCTTCCTTAGCACTGCCCACACCTTTGTCTCTGCCTGTTACCCCATTTGAGTAGCCACCTATTTCCTGAAAGGACTCTTTCTGGAACAACTTGTTCTCTGGACAGGTATGATCTACTGACTTTTTCAATAAACAGACATTCAGTTTGGGAAGAGTGGGACAAACCTCCTGCTTTAAGGGATTCTACTCTGAACCTCCCACAAAAGCTGCTTTTGACTTGGATGTTTAGAAAGTCATGCTGGCCAAGGACGCTGCCAGGGAGCAGCCTTCCCAGGAGCATTGTTTTCTGCAGGGAATAGTCACCGTCCTTTTCCCTGCCAATTCCCCAAGTTAAAGAATGAAAAATGAGCCCTTCCAGAGCCCTCTGGAACTGTTCCTCCTCTCGAGAGAATTTCTCTCTCAAGCACTTTTAATCAAGCATTAGGCCACTCATTAAGCACATCAGAAAGTCGTTCTCTTTGTTACTGGGAACGTGGCCCTGACCCATATTTTCCTAACAATCACCCATGCTGCCAGGATCTTCCATGGACATAACTCCCACCCATTTGAGGCCCTATGCAAGGCCTTGTACCATTGATAATAGTAACAATTGATGCTGATGATGAGAATGATGTAAAAGGCAAGGCAAACTGAGGACTGCATGGGACTGCCATTGTCTTTAATGGAGAGGCATTTGGACTTCTGTCAGGTTCATATAGGAAGTTTTGTAACACAAGTCTAAGTGTAATGGGTCTGGGGTTAGTAGGAGTAATATGTATTTTTATCCAGAAGGGTGGCGCTTAGATGGGTATTTATCCTCTCACTGGTGAGAAATATTTGAGTTTAGGTATTCCAGGACAGAACTAACTGTGACACCCTGCAAGCAAGCCCTTACCACCATTTTCTCTGCTGTCCCTGGTACAGGACCAGAGCTGTTCCCTCTGTCTGAGGGAGCTGCCCTGCCAGTCTTGATGGAGCAGTAGAAATTGCTTGAAGATAGAAGGCTGTCAAATTTGCTAGATAGATAGTGAGAACTTTGGGAGTCTGGGGCTCAATTATTTCTAAAGATACAGATGACAAAAATCTAGCTAGGGAAAGGGGGATTTGGTGATATTTGAGGGGATATTGAGGGATTAGTGTCTGCATTTACCTTTTGGGCAGGATAATCCTTTATTGTATGGAGCTGTCTTGTGTATCATCAGATGATTAGCCTCCCTGGACCCAGCCCAAGAAATGCCAATAGCACCATTAAAAATGACCACTTCCCATTCCAACCATTCCTGAGTGAAGGTGGAGGGGCAATATGGCACAGTGCTGAGCAACACTGCAAAGGACAGGGCTGCAGGAAGGGAGAGAGAAGGCAGAGAGTTAGGGAAGAAGGGAGATCCTTGTGGGAAACTTCCAAAAGCCTGGGGTGTATCCACATGGGACAACCTTCCCCAGAACTCTCACTCCCCTTTGACTCTGTGGGCACATGCATGGTAACAATGACCCTGAAGTAAAGAAACAATGAAGCCTTCTCTGAAGACCAGGGAAGGTGAGGCATTGAGGCAGGTGAGGCAGAATTTGGAACAGGTAGGAAATGCCTGCAGTTTTCTCTGATGAGTGCTGGCCAGCAACCACCATGGCCACGGGTTCCTGAACAGTGGGGACCATTTCTCTGAAGGCAAAGGCCTGCTGAAGTGAAGGTAAAGCCCATCTCCTCAACTTTCTTAACCACATATGGGGTAACCACTAGGTTACATGTGTGATTAGCTGTCTTATTTCTTCTGGTCTCTGCCAAGAATGAGCTTCCCCCAGGTCTTGGATAGCAGCTTCTTCTCTTAATTCTTGTCTTTGCTAAATCAGCTCTCTCTTCCCTATCCCAGTATTTTCTTTTTTTAAATATATTTTTATTGATTTATTTACAGAGAGGAAGGGAGAGAGATAGAAAGTCAGAAACATCGATGAGAGAGAGAGACATCGATCAGCTGCCTCCTGCACGCCCCACTGTGGAGATGTTTTCCCCTCAAGCAAGGTACATGCCCCCAACCGGAATCGAACCCGGGACCTTTCAGTCCGCAAGCCGACGCTCTATCCACTGAGCCAAGCCGGTCTCGGCCTATCCCAGTATTTTCTATCCATTATCCTAGCTTATTTTCTTCAAAGCACTTGTCAGCATCTTATGTTGTATTACTTATTCATTTGCCTACATGAGCTTTCATGAATATAGGCGCATTAGAGCAGTAATGTGGTCTGAATCGTTCACTGCTGTCTCCCCAGTTCCTGGCACATAACAGTTGCTCAATATTTATTTGTTGAGTAGACCAATGGCATGCTTAGGTGCTGTTCTAAGTAATTTGCATACATTGTTTCATGTAAAGTTCAAAGATTCTTATGGTAAACACTATCTCATCCCCATGTTTTGCAAGAACTAAGACTTGGTGAAATTAAATACCTGCTTGCAGAAAAATGGTGATGAGGTCTTTCAAGCTATGCTGTGTTGGGGTTCATTCTCCCCTGGGGCACCTCAAATCAAACACTCCAGTGAGAGGGAGATTGTCCTTCCAAGCCCCATTCTTCTAGATGAGAAACACATATGACCTCAACTACAAGGTCATTTGTCTATTTATTACATGGTGCAGTAAGGATGTGATTGACTTCAGTGTCTGCAGTCTTGTATAAAAAACAAACACAGATACAAATCGCCATCCTGCAGGGAAGCAAGTACTCAACACCCAAGAGCGGCGTGACCGAATGTAGCACTGTGGGATTTAGGAGAGAGGACATCTATTTCTAGTTGGAAGTGGGAATGGACCCAAGGAGAAGGCTGTGGTGGCTGAGCCTGAAGGATGGGCAGTATATAGGTGTGTGAACACAGAGCAAGGGGAGGGGATGTGAGCCAGACCCAGAAGCTTGTCCAGTTCTGCAGTGATTTTGTGACTGTGGAGTGAGAGACCCAGGTAAGGGGGTGGAGGGAAATGAATGGCCCTGGACAAGAAGCTGGGGACCAGTGTGGGAGGGAGGTGAACACCAGAATGAGGTTTCAGACTTTGTCTTAGGCAATAGGAGGTCCTTGAGTGACAAGAATGATAGGTAAGACAGCAGGAGTCACCCCCACCCAAGGCCATCGAAGCATCACGTCAGCAGGAAATCTCTAATGAGAGGCCTGGAGAGAAAGCAGAGCTGCCAGGACTTGCTGGAGGGAGTCCCAGAAAGGAAGGGGTGCCTGGGGAAGTCAGGGGCTATTTCTTGGACATCTGTGTCCCTATTCCAAATCACACCCCTCAGAGCAATTGGCAGCTTCAGGCAGGATCCAGAGAGCTTCCTGGGCTGATTTGTTCAAAAATATGATTTGGGATTCAGTCTGGCCCCAACCACATTTCCAGCCTCAGCTGCACAGTGCACTCCCCACAGCGTGCCATAGCTCACCCACCTCTGCCTCCCACCGTGTCCACTCGGCAATCGCCTGCCCCCGCTCTACACTCCTGCCCTGGCAGCCTCCCTCACCCCCACCAACCCAACCCCCTGAGCTCGAAGCCAGCTGCATAGGCCCATGTTAGGCTCTGTAAGAGCCTGCCACCAGTTCCCCGCTGGCTCCCCATCGGTCCTGGAGCTCATCATACCCCCATGACAACGTGGTCTGTGTCCAGCTCTGCATCTGGTGGCAAGAGGGTCTTTTGAATGAATTAAATTCTTCTCTCCAGGATGTCCTTTCAAGTTGCTTTTCTCTCTGTAACCAGGGGCAGTGACTGGAATGGTTGGAATGTGGATTTGGTTTTCCCTTTCATGTTTTATTCCATCTCAGCATTAGTAGGACGTCCTTGTCCTTTCTGGTCCTAGAGGTCCTCATAAGAGTGTGTCGCTTCCAGAGGCGCTGAGCCAATTCCCACATCTTTCCTCTCCACCCTTACCTGATCTCCTCTCGCTTCTTCACCCAACATTGCAGGATCCTCAGGCACCGTGAGCCGAACCTCTGATCACTCTCCTCATAGCCACTTAGAAACAGCAGCTCTTTTTTCTCTGGGGGAAAAAAAATAATGAAGAAAGATTTTCACCACAAAGCAACTTCCTGCTCAAGGAAGCTGAAATCTCACAGGATGTCACAATGCCAACCAGGTTTCCTTGACCTTCTGCCTCCCAGGCCCCTTGCTAAGATGAGGGCTTTGAATCATTCAACTCATTTGTGAGAAGAGGAGGGAGTCGGGATGAAGGGGTCTTTACTGAGTCACCTTTTCAAATGAAGAGACCAGTTTTGTTTTGTTTCATTTTAATGCATCTACAAATTGTTGAATTTAAAACCCCATCTCTCAGTCACAAAGCTCATTTTCAAAATGCCATGGCAGTTTCTCCACTAGTTATGGGTGAGCTGGTGGCCTTGTTAGCTAAAGCTGATGGCCCTCGGATTCCCCTTTAGGTCCTAACTAGGGGGGTTGGGAGGGGGGGTAGGTCCTGTGCTGAGGAAACCTACTCAACTCACCTGCGTCCTGGTCCCAGGGCCCTAGCTCTGGATCTCCACTTAGTCACCAGCTGACTTCAGTCCTCCAAAGAGTGATAATTAGGGTCACTTTTCTCAGGATTTTAGCCAGGTCCGCATCTGGAAGCCTCAGAGACATGGGCAAGACTCACCTGGACACATTCACCTTTGAGGGTAGCTCAAAGGGACCCACTCGCTCTCCATAGAGATTCTCCTTATAACCCACCAACACTGGAAACTCCTTGCCTAGAGAGCATAACCCAGTCAAGGCATTCTGTCTTTGAAGGCCATTTTTCCAAACTACCTTTCCAGCCTCCACATCCTGGGACGCACCTCATGGATGTGCTCCAGCCACACAGAACAAGCAGAATGTCCCAATGTTCTCAGGCCTTTCCACCTCCAGGCCTTTGCTTCTGCTGTTTTATCTGCCAATGACATTGTACTAGTTATCTATTAACATAACAATGTTACCACACACTTAGAGGCTTAACACAATATGCATTTATTATGTCATCATTACTGTGGTCTCACCTCAAGGTTCAGCCAGAGAGGGATCTGCTTCCAAGCTTACATGGCTGTTGGCAGGATTCAGGCTTTTGCACGTGGTCAGACCAAGGACCTGCTTCTTGTTGACTGCCAGCCAAAGGCTGCCCTCATTCCTAGGCAGTTGTTGGCCAGAGCCTGCCTTGGTTCCCTGCCACATGTCTTCCCCAACATGACTGTTCTTTCTTTAAAACTAGCAAAGGAGAGAGTCTTCCATTAAGATAGGTATTTGAATCTTATGTCACGTAATCACGCATAGACATCAGTTATCTGCATATTTCATAGACGTAAGTCACAAGTCCTACCCTCACTCAAGGGGAGGGGATGACACAAGGGCATGAACACCAGGAGGAGGGGGTCATGGGGCCACTTTAGCATCTATCTGCCAATCATGCCCTTCTCTCAATCTCCCCATCTACTCTACAAGCCTGAGCCTAAAAAGAATTTCATAAAAGCTGCCTTTATCCATCTCAGTCAGAATTCTCTATCTTTTCCGAGCTCCCACGGGGCTTTGCTTAAAATTTTATTTGGCATTTCAGTCATTCATTTAGCCATTTAACAAATAGATTTTAAGTATTTAGATAATATACTCGGTGCTAGTGGTGGTGCCGCGTAATGGTTAGGGTTGCAAGTTCTGGAATCAGAGGCTCTCAGTCCAAATTCTGTGTCTGCCACTTCACACTGGGCCACACAGTTTACTTGCCTGTAAATAACATCCCCAGATGCCTAGAGTTGTGGGGAAAGTTTAAATGAAATCACACATGTAAGAAACTTAACATAGAGCTGGACTCATAGTAAGAAATCAATAACGATTAAATTTAATATTAAGTGCTGGGGGATGCTGTCCATGTTGGAGCCCATGCAGCCTGACTTTTTTCATGAGGGTTTGTGTGTGTGCCTTACCTCCAGCAAGCTGCTTGCGACTTCCCTGAGGGTAGATCCCAGACTCAGCCCCTCTCTTACCATTCAGGGTCTGGAACACACGGGGCTTCAGTGGCTGAGTGAGGGATGGGTGGTCTTCAACCAGTGCCCATCATCAGCATATCACCAGCAATACAACCAGTCCATCTGGTCTGCCTGCAGCTCTGGGCTTCCAACTTCCACATTTGCTCTGTGCAGTTGTGTTTAGATGCAAAATTATGAAATTACAAGAGACTGAGCATTCTGCCTTCCTCCTCCCTTGCTTGCTGCATGGCAAATGCAGGTTACCAGTGTGTCCTGGGGATGCATTTCTCAGCATTAGAACATGGGGAGCCAGGCCTGGGAGCAGGTGGGCAGAAGGTGAAGGGCAGTGGCTGGTGGGGGAGAAAAGTGGAGTCTCTGAAACCACATGGGAGACACTGGCTTTTTATCTTTTGTACATCTAGAATCTAGGCCCTCCTTTCCACTTGCAAGAATCCCCACTATGTGGGTCTCACTGGGAGAAGGGCTCTGTCTCACACAGAGAAACTCAAAGGCCAGGCCACCCCTTTCCATGTCCTGGATTTCAGGGCCTGAACACTATGATAAAAGCTGGCTTTCATCTGCCGGCTTGGAGTAGTTCAGGACAACCATAGTATCTTGGTTGTTTGGGAAGACCTAGACAGAGAAGAGAGATGAACCCATCAAGCATGGGTTCCAGGTTGGCCTCTGAGATGTCAGCCTGTCTTGAGTTGGTGAAGGACCTGGTTCATAGCATTTACTAAACTCATGCTTTGCTTCCTAATCTCCTCTTTCAATTTCTTTTCCTTTTTTTTTTCTTTTTTTAAATGTTCTTTCTTCAGCTAAACTGAGGCTTATTCATCTGTGTCTCTCATCCATTGGTTCAAATTCTACCTTCCAGGCCCCTAGAAACCAATACAACTGCCTCATCCCCACAGTAGACCTTTGCCATAGGGCTGGTCCCAGACTTTCCACTTCTCCCAGCTGAATGCATAACTTCTTCTGGTTCCCACAGGACTTTGCTACACTGTCATGGTCATTAACCTTGGGACATGCCCCAATGTATTATTGACTTTTAGAAAAAGAGAAAGTGAGAGGGAAATAGAGAAACATCAATGTGAAAGAAACATCTATCGGCTGCCTCCTGCACACCTCCTATTGAGGATCAAATCCACAACCCAGGCTTGTGACCTGTCTAGGAATCAAACCTGCAACCTTTCAGTGCATGGGACAGTGCCCAACTAACCAAGCCACACCAGCCAGGGCTATGTGAGCATTTCTTAAAGTTGGTTGCCCAGAACTGAGCATACCCCTCCAGGGAGGTCTTCACAGTGAGAATGGAAACTATCTAGACCTACACAGCTTACAGTCTACATTATTTATTCTTTCTTCATCAACATAACTTTACCATTCTAGAAAACTCATTCCAAACAAGATAAAAGTTGCAAATTTTATTGTTTATTCCATGTACTTCCTGCTATATCAACTCCTTAATAGAAAACATCAAATGACAGTATACATACCAATATTCTTTAACCCTTTGTCTCTTACCTTCCTATGCCCATTAATACTAAAGTATTGTCATGGACCTTACCCAGTCCTAACCACGCACTGCCTCCCCCACCCCTCTTGTTGAAAGACTCATTTTAAACCAGACTTCAAACACCAGTAAGTATCTTGACCTTGTCAGACTCCCTCCTGGACACCTCTGAGACTCAATTGAAATACACTTTCCCATACTGCGTTAAGAAAAACCTTAGTTTTTTCTTATCAGCAGGTTGCTTTAGTGATATCTTAGGGAGCCAGCATTCACCATAAGCAAACAGTAGAAAAAGAAGGATCTGCATCTCCCTGTCTTCCTCTAGCTCAGTGGTTCTCAACCTGTGGGTCGCGACCCCTTTGGGGGTCGAACACCTTTTCACAGGGGTCACCTAGGACCATCAGAAAACACCTATTTCCCATGGTCTTAGGAACCAACAGACCACTCCTTGGTGTAGCAAAGTGTAGCAATGTAGTTTACTGTTGTCATATGAAGACTGTTACCCATGCTACACCATGATTCAAGACAAAAATTTCATTTATTTATAATTAGAAATAAATATTTCACAATATATAATTACATATTGTTTTTGTGATTAATCACTATGCTTTAATTATATTCAATTTGTAACAACAAAAATACATCCTGCATATCAGATATTTACATTACAGTTCATAACAGTAGCAAGATTACAGTTATGAAGTAGCAATGAAAATAATTTTATGGTTGGGGGTCACCACAACGTGAGCAACTGTATTAAAGGGTCACGGCATTAGAAAGGTTGAGAACCACTGCTCTAGCTTATGGGAGAGGCATCACCTTCCAGCCCTCTGACCTCCCAAGTCCCCTCACCCATGGATTTTGAGGAAGCCCCTTCTCTCAGAATTTTCTAAGGCCTCCAGGGGCCATCTCTTTCCACATTCTCTCATCTTCTTGCAACTTGGGTTTTTCTCCCTGGAGATTGAGAAAGAAGAATCCATTAAATTGCCTGACCTGCTCCACCAGTCACCCATTTCCCACCTCCCTACCTTTATTTCACTCAATCACTTTGTCTCTCTCCCAGCATACGGATAAAGGAACAAAGAAATATCGGTTGTCAGGGAGACAGGGCTCTTTAGTCCCAGCGGCCTTCTTTGCCCTGTTCATATTCTCTCATCATTTTCTCACTCAATTTTGTGCTTTAACAAGCCCACCTCCAGAATGGTAACTCTTGTTTTCTTTTAGCATGCCCCTAACTGCCCTTTCTTTTTTCTTAGGGAAATTTCAGGCTACCCTTTCTGTAGCAGCCCATGAACCCATTGGATTAGCTATGGAATAATTGGTTTTATAAATGTATATGTCTGGAGATGTACTCCAAAGGCCTTCTGTCTCATGACCTTGGGGAAGTGTCTCTCCCTTTTGCTCATCTAGTTTCAGACTCTTTCGAGAAAGGGGCTGGACTGGGTGATTTCCTGCAGTTTTCTGATTTAATGTCTAAAGGAAAAGTATTTGGAAGACATTTTTTCTGTTTCTAATTATAAAAACAAAACATACTTGTAAACATAGAATAAGACAAAAATATGCAAAACCTAAAATGCAGGTGTTTCTTTCATCAATTGACTTGGAGAGAGTATTCTGCTGCAGTATTTGCCAAGCACACTCAATGCATGCCTTTTGATGATATTGACCTCAATGACCCCCAATTCACTAGGATAACTAAAGGCTATTCTAAGAAGGAACTGTGTGTGTTCTTACAGTTTCTCTTTTCCCTAGAGGAAAATTGCAGAATCTTTTGTGTTGCTTGAGTCATAGAGTTCTGCCGATTGTGACCTCACCTATGTGTTTGTCGGGAAATAAAACACAGACTGCTGGCCATAGCCCAAGACTCAGATCTATAAAAGAGTTGGGGACCAGCGGACTCACTGTTCCACAGCATCATGGCAATCTTCAGGTCCAGAGACTAGCACCCGGGACAATAAGACTGATGCATTTTAGGCTTCCACAAACATGAAAATTGCCTTCGTAAGTGTGTCTAAAGTTTGAATGAACTAGAGTTGGACCTATAGCAGAAAATACAGATTGGTGGAGAACAACATAGAAATGCATTTTTGTTATCCAAAGCCCACTAGGGAGAGAAGTTTCAAGAGTATGAACTATTAAAGTTCTTGGCCACATTCTTAATGGCTGAACTTACACCCCACACCTGCCTCAAGGAGGGTCAGATTTTAGGGAGGAGGAGTAAATTGAACCCAGTGTAACTCCAGGAGGGAGTTATGGACAAATCCATGCATATGTGGGTGTGAGGTGTGACTCAGTGGTGAGGAGCAGCAAGTGATGGGAAAGAAGTGGAAGGAAGGGGGACACCCTGGGGTGTTCATAAGGCAGAGATGGAACTGTGAGGGTTAATTCATTCTCAATATTTTCTTCTTAACAATGACTTGAGATAACCAAAATTTGGAATTAAAATTTGGAAGGGAAAACTTAGGGGCTCTTTCTTAAAGGGAAAGTAGGATAAAGTCAATGGGATGCCAGGGTTCCAGGAGAGATAGGGAGTAAGACAGTACAAAGAATTTAACCATCCCATGGAAAAACACTCTTTCAGTGATCTTACCTGGCAATGGGTATTGTTTGTGCTCAGTTTTCTCACCTGTCAAATGGAGACAGTCATCTCCCAGGACTGTGTTGAGAAATAAACCAAAGGAGGTATGGTATAGCCCCAAGCACTACCCTGAAGTGTAGCAGGTACTTGATAAATGATAGCTTCCATCCTTCACCCTTGGCCTCAACCAGCCCTATGGAATGGAAGATATTATGGACTGCCCTTATTATATTTACCAGGAGGATCAAGTGAGACAAGGATATTGAAGTTCTTGATGACCTGCACAGTATTATGCAATCAGAGGTATAATTACCATCAAGATGATGGTGATTCATGATAATCATTATAATGAAATGTGACCTGGAGGTCAGTAGGCTTGTAAACAGCAGGGATAGCTTGGAGTCCCTGTAGCAACTGTTGTCTCTATGCAACAGCTGTGGGTGGGAATGGCGTGGCTGGTGGAAAGAGCTTGGTATGTGGTCAGAGGACTTGGAATGGAATCTTGACTCGGCCGATACTAGCTATGTGACCACATGAAACTACTTAACCTCTCTGGGTCTTATCTCCTCATATGAACAATATGGGTAATGCCCTCTAGCTCATAGGATTGTCACTAGCAAGTGAACTAACAGGTCGAGTTCCTGTCAACTACAGGTAAAGGAGTAACCTGACTTCATAGTCCCTCAAGCTCCTCACCTGTGAAATGTAGATGTAAATGGTACCTAATTCCTAAAGTTTTAATTAAATCATGTAATGTGAGGAAAGACCACAGACCAATGACTAACCTAATCAATGTTAATTATTTCCAAATAGGCCTCCTCTGACTATTACCTATGGCACTTCCCTGAAGAAATGAGGCCCCTTTAGTACAAGAGGCCTCTGGTCTCCAGAGAAAGTTTTGTGCCATCTCACAGTTCCTGTAGAGGGCAGCCTGGAAGTCATTTGGGAGATATGGCTGGATTCAGATTCAGATTCATTTAGTAAGCGTGGCAGAGCTTAAGATGCTTTTAACCTCTGAGACCTATCCTCCTTCTGTATCCAGTAGGAATAGATAGGTTCTATACTAATCAGAGTTCTCCAGAGAAACAACACCAACAGGAGAGATGATAGCTAGCTAGATAGGTAGATGATAGATAGATTTTAATAAACTTGTTTATGTAATAATGGAGTCTTGATAAATACAAAATCTGTAGGGTAGGCTTGAGACCCAGAAAAGAATTGCAGGTTAAGTCCAAAAACAGTCTGCTGGTAGAATTTTTTTCTTACACAGGAAGAATCAGTCTTTGGTCTATTTGGTCTTTCAATGATTAGATGAAGCCCAAATACATTACAGAGGTCAATCTGCTTTACTCAAAGGCCATCTATTAAAATGTTAATTTCACCTAAAAACATCTCATAGAAACATCCAGAGCAATGTTTGATATCTGGGTACTGTGGTCCAGCCAAGTTGACAAATACATAAAATTAGCCATCACAGCCCCAGGTTCCTCTTTTTTTCTATGTTCTAAATTCAAACTAAGGTTTTGGAGGAAACAAGAACATTCTTTAGTTTCCATGGGTCTAGAACAGACCCTAGGGCCCTATAAGCTCACTTACTTTTCTTGACATGACAATACCAGTCTACAGATCAATGACTCCAACTAGAGATAAATTAGCAGGCCCAGAGTGGGGAGTAACTTGCCCCAGGTCAAATGGCAAAGCCAGCCCACAGCCCAGAGCTCCCAACAAGCTCCATGTTCTCAGAATGGATCTTGACTCTATTCTCCTATCCCTCAAATGCTGAGGAGAGGAACCCTTTTATGTATACAGAGGCCTCTGGTTGCTCATAGCTCTGCTCTAAAAGATCAGCTGTTTTTAAGCAGAATCCTTCCAACCTTTTATTTCCAGCACATTCTTACTCTCTCCCTACTCTCCACTCTCAAATGTCTTGCCTTCTGCTTAGCTAGACTGGACTGAACAGATCAATGACACTAATTTGCACTGAAGAAAAATTAGTGATTTTCTCTCTTCAGATATAATGAGGCTGCCTCAGGCTTCTGGTCAAATTTGGATCCCAGCATTTTTATCTTTTTTGTAGGGGGTTCCTCAGAAGAATCACAGAATCCAGGGGCTTCCAGAAGAGTTTATTTATCCAATTCCTTCACTTTACGGATGAAGGCACAAAGGACACAGAGTAGTGAAGTAATATTCCCTAGATACCAGAAGACTCAAGTAATCAGTTGAGGAGGAGCCTGGAGATTGGCTGAGGCAGAGGAGAGGTGATGAGAGAGACTTCGTCAGAAGTCACTCTCAGGGTCTGGGCTACATGTGATGAAGACCTAGACTCAGCAGTTGCAGGATGAGTGGGAAGGATGAGGACAAAACATTGTATCCAAACACAATTCTGAGAGAGAACTAGAGAGGATTTAGTAATATGAGTTCGGGAAGAACGGGATTCAGGGTCCTGTCTTGGTTGCTGAGTAGATGAAGATTAACCAGGATTAGGAATGGGTAGGAGGTGGGAATTTTAGAGGAGTGAACAATAAGATTTGTACAGGTCAGGAGGTATTTATGGGATGTCCAGAGGAGACTGCTTGGTAGGCAGTGGGATGTGTGGGCCTGAAGCTCAGAACACAGGATTGATTGTGAGATGTGGGATTTTACCACCATGTTCTGAAAGCTGAACCCATGGAAAGGAGGATCTTCTGGAGGAGTTCATGGCCAGTGGGACTTCCAAGTCTGTGCTTGTCTCATGAAGCCACATTACCCAAAGGAGGATGATGGAGGGTCACAGACATGTCCCCAAAGAGTGTTTGTGTTCCACATTTTTAGTTATCCCCTTTTTGACCAGGATCCTGTATGTTTGTAGATATGACACTGTCCCTCCTTGCCCAAAGAAGCAAATGCCTCTGGGTTCTCAGGAGCAGCGCCTCTATTTGTTGCTTTCTGGACTGGGTGAAGAGTATTCTTGGAGATCATGAGGAGCTTGGACAAGGAGGGTACAGGTGTAAGTGGTACTTCAGTCTCCTCATCACCCAAGGTGTTAAGTTCTCTGACATCTCCATATGCCACACAGAACCAGAGCTATACAGGAGGGACAAAGCCAGCCACTGAGAAGCTAAGTAGCTTTCTCTGGTGCCCCAAGTGCAGCATTAAGAACCAGTGTTGGTAATTTGTCACCTTGAGTTCTGTTCAGCTACTTGGTAATTCATATTAAATCCCAAAGAATATGTGTGCTGCTTCCTGGAGGGTTTCAAAAAATAGAGGTCAAGAGAAAATGAAAGTATTTCTGGGATTTCTTTAATCAGTTGGCTTATAAAATTACTTTAAAATAACTCATGCTAGAGTTAGCAGAAATTCCATTCAGAAGGACTCTGGCATAGCAGCATGAGTTGACAACTTTTCTTTCAAATTATACATTATTTATGCAGTTGCCAACATCAAAACTAGAAGGTGACATGCTAAACTAAACTTCCTGGCGTGCGCACATGCACACACACACACACACACACACACACACACACACACAGCTCAGAAACAACAGAGTGATGGCAGCCTAGTTTCAAGTGGCCCCTCCAAAAAGGAGGACTAGGTATTGGTGGGGAGGATCTCTCCCTGCTCTAAATGGGGAGGGAACTTTGGTACACACTAGTGTGCCAGGCACTGTGCTAGGAGCTTTCCATATAGGCTGACATTTGCTATCCACTACAATCTGTAAGGTGTGTATTATTATCTCCATCTTTCAGATAAGCAAATGGGGACTTTGAGGGTGGTAGTAATTTGCCTACAGGCACCTTGTACCTAAGTCTCCAGTTCAAAATCCAGAGCACTTTTCAATATTGAAGAAGCTGATGGCTCTTGTGGTAGCTAATCTTCAAGCTGGCCCCAATGAACTACTCTCAGTGTGGACACCCCTGTGTGGGTGCCTCCCACACTGAATTCAGGTTGGCCCTATGTAACTAAATAAATGTGGCAGAAGTGACTTCCAAAGCTATATCATAAAAAGCCTTACAGCTTCTTGATCTCTTAGAATGTTTGATCTGAAAGAAGCCAGCTGCCATGTAAAAAGTGAGACTTCTCTGAGATCACCATGCTGTGACGAAGCCCAAGCCAGCCACATAAAGAGTCTACCTGGAGAAAGAGAGATGCTCATTTAGCCCTCAGCTGTTCAAACTATTCCAGCTGGAGCACAAAATATGTGAGTAAAGAAACCACTGGGAATGTTCCTACCCAAAGGTGTCTTCAGATGACTCCAGGCTCAGCTGCCACTTGGATCCAGGGCCTGAGAAACCCCAGACAAGAACTGCCCCATTGAGCTCAATTAACCCTCGGAATCTGGGAAATAATAATAAATTTTTATTTTAAAGGACTAAGTTTTGCCCCGAGAAACCAAGATGGAGGCATAGGTGAACACATAAACTGCTGCTTTGCACAACAATTTCAAAATTACAACTAAAAGACAGAATGAACACCATCCAGAACCACAGGAAAGGTGGCTGAGTGAAAATTCTAAAGAGAGGGACTTACAAAGACTCAGAGGAGCTGTAAAAAGCTGAGGTACAGAGACACACTCGAGGAAATGACGGGTGGTGGAGGGTCTGTCTGGCTGGCTTCCTCAAGCGGGAGGGAGATAGAAAATCCCGACTGCACTGCACCCCACTTCTGACTGCACTGAACCCCAGTTCCGGGCAAGACTCATACAGGGGAGTCTGGACTATTGGGAAAAGGAAGGAGTACAGGGAAACTTAGGGGAGCTGCAAAAGACAGAGGTCTGGGGGCATGCGAAAGAATGCACACAGAGCGCTGACTGCTGATTGTGCCTCTGACTTCCTCTATCGGGAGGAAAACAGAACCTCCCAACAGCACTGAAATTCAGGTATGACTGCATTGAACCCCATTTTGGATGAGACCCGGGGGACCCAGACTCATACAGGTTCCTACAGCACACAGAAACTCAGGGGAGCCGGAAAGACAGAGGTCTGGAGCCAAGCTCGTGTGCACACAGAGAGGGCTGCAACGATTACCCAGAGGTACTGAGACCCAGGGTCTTCCATGTAGGGCAGGGCTGACGGGAAGCCAAGGCTGTCTGCTCAGCCCTCAGACTCCACCACATCCAAGCCCAGCACAGAGGCTGTTGAAATCTTATAAGTCTTAAGGCTGAGTCCAGCACAGAAGTTCTCCGGGTGCAGACACAGCTGATCCTCACAACCAATTGACTTGGAGGTCAATTCCCCCCAGTAATACCAATCAAGAATTAACTACAATAAAACTGTACACACAGTCCACAAAGGACTGCACCAAGAGTGTCCACCTCAGATAACTGGGGAGACAGAGCTACTGAGCCACATAGGACACCTAGCACACAAAGCTACTCTACCAACACAGGGAAACAGTGAAATATGTGGAGACAAAAGAACAGATCACAAACAAAAGAAATGGAGGAAAACAAATGACTAGATATAGGGTTCAAAACCATGGTTATAAGGTTTTTAAAAATTAAAAAAAAAAAGAATTTCCTAGAAAAAATGGATAAATTTAGCGAGACCCAAGAGGAGATGAAAAAGGACCAACTAGAAATTAAACATACACTGACTGAAATAAAAAATATTATACAGAGACCTAACAGTAGACCAGAGGAATGTAAGAATCAAGTCAAAGATTTGAAATACAAAGAAGCAGAAAACACCTAACTGGAAAAGCAAAAAGAAAAAAGAATCCAAAAATGCGAAGATAGTGTAAGAATCCTCAGGCACAAATTCAAGCATACCAACATCAGAATTGTGGGGATGCCAGAAGAAGAGAGAGAGCAAGATACTGAAAACCTATTTGAAGAAATATGACTGAAAACTTCCCCCATCTGGTGAAAGAAATAGACTTACAAGTCCAGGAAGCACACAGAACCCCATATAAAAGGAATCCAAAGAGGACTACACTGAGACACATCATAATTAAAATACCAAGAGCAAAAGACAAAGAGAGAATATTAAAAGCAGCAAGAGAAAAACAGTTTATTACCTACAAGGGAGCACCCATACGACTGTCAGCTGATTTCTCAACAGAAACGATGCAGGCCAGACGGGAGTGGCAAGAAATATTCAACGTGATGAATAGTAAGAACCTACAACCAACATTACTCTACCCAGCAAAACTATCATTTAGAATTGAAGGTCAGATAAAGAGCTTCACAGACAAGAAAAAGCTAAAGGAGTTCATCAACACCAAACCAATATTATATGAAATGTTGAAAGGTATTCTAGAAGAAGAAGAAGAAGAAGAAGAAGAAGAAGAAGAAGGAGGAGGAGGAGGAGGAGGAGGAGGAGGAGGAGGAGGAGGAGGAGGAGGAGGTAAAAATTATGAACAACAAATACATATCTATCAACAAGTGAATCTAAAAATCAAATGAATAAAAAATCTGATGAACAGAATAAACTGGTGAATATAATAGAATCAGGAGCACAGAAAGGGAGTGGACTGATCATTCTCAGGGGGAAAGGGGTGAGGGGTGTACAGGGAGAGACTGGACAAAAATCATACACCTATGGATGAGATCAATGGGAGGGAGGTAAGGACAGAGGGAAGGGTGGGAGTTGGGTGGAGGGGAGCTATGCAGGGGAAAAAAGAGAAACAAATGTAATAATCTGAATAATAAAGATTTAATTAAAAAAAATTATACACCTATGGATGAGGACAATGGTTGAGAGGTAAGGGCAAAGGGTGGGGTGGGAGCCAGGTGGAGGGGAGCTATGGGGGGAAAAAAGAGGAACAATTGTAATAATCTGAAAAATAAAGGTTTATTTAAAAAAATAAAGGAATAAGTTTTGAGTGTTTGTTGCACAGTGATAACTGAAACAGGTTTCAGGATTAATTTATAAGTTATGATCAATTTTTATTAACCATTTCCTCTATTTCAGGTATGGTACTAAGCATTCTACATTTATTATTCCTTTTTTTTTTTTCACAAGAACCCCATGAGGCAATGCTTATTGTTATTCATTATACCTGCTTTACATAGGAGAAAGGTTCAGAGATAAGTCCAAGGTCACACAGCTATTAAGTGGAAAGACCAGGATTCAAACCCCAACAATCAATCCTAAACCTCGTACAATTACACATTTCTCTGCTCTAGATGTAGGTGACTCAGAGACTAATCCCCAGATGGATAGGCTCAGATCTGGGGGGCGGGAGATTGCCTTGGAAAGTCTGACTGTGCCCAGAGAGACTGTTCTGGAAGGTCTGGAGCAGCCATCCAGGGTCATGCCAAGAGTCTTCTGGGGATGAGCAGCCAGGGCTTTGTGATTCATTCACATGGACAAACTAATGGTTCTGACCTGTTCTTTTAAAAATGCTTTCCGAGGGAAGTCAGTGCTACCAGCAGGGTCTAGATTGATGGCACTGGAGGCTGAGAAATAGAGCTTCTACCCTGTGTCATTTCACTTGGTACCTTGGGTCAACTAGAGATGGCGGGGCTGGAAAATATCACATCCATTGCCTACTCAGATACAGCCTCCCTCCTTTTCTCCCCAGCTTTACTGCTTTTCTCTGTGGGACATTGGGGGATGCTTTAGATGCTCTGTCCTCAGAGCAAGAGATCAGAAAAGGGGGAATCCAGTCACATGATATTAGAGGGCCGAGATGAGAACAGCAAGTAAAGGGTAGGGGTGGAGGACCACACCTCTGAGTGACACACATGAACTAACTATTGCATCCTCCAGGCTGAGCCCAGGAAGGCACCAGTCCCCTGCTCCCCTCTGACATGGCCCTTCACAGGCAGCTAGGGACAACGCAGGGCACAGGGGACTGCTGCTCTGATTTGCTTCAGCAGCTCTTGTTCTGGGCATAAGTACTGGAAGGCACTGATCTCCAGCATGTGCTGCTGGTTCTTCACTCTTTCCTCCAGTTGACCTCTCCATGGTGCCTGCCCCCACGTACACACCCCTGTCGCCAGAGCACAGAGGGTGAGGGGTACGGATCAGGAAAGGCATTGGGAGGTGTTGGAAGGCACGAGATCTTCTTGGCTCACAGGGAGAAGTGGTAGCCTAGTAGGAAAGTCCTCCACATGGCAGCCTCCTGGCAGCCTCCAGGCTGCTCCTCTGCCTCTCCATTCCCATCTGGGTCCTGCCTGCTTCCTGGGAACCCTCTGCCTGCACAGCTTTCATCATGGTTGGAAAGTCTCTTCTCCACACCCACTCTCATTTGTTTCCCAAATATCAGTCCTTTAAGTGCCCCTTTCACCACTTTTCCCGTGTCCATACCATATGAACTGTTATTTACTCACCAGTTGCCTTTAAATAGACTCTTTTATACTTAAATTAATTCATTTTAAAAGTGAAAGTATATGATAGAAGGCAGAATCACATACCATAAGTATAAGATGCCTGTACAAGTAAATGCAGTAAAAAAGAAGGTAGAATCATTAAATTTTAGTTAAATGTTGTCTGCCAAGATCTAGGCTTAGGACTTGTATTCATTAAATGAAATGTTACTCTCTGTTAAAGATGCACCAATAGAGACTCCCTTCTTAATGTAAATTTAAAAAGCCAAAGAGAGTGGAGGAAAAGGACGATTTTTCTTGCTGTGCTATTTAATGCTCCTTGGAGTTGTGTCTTTATCTACCTAAATCATTTCTTCTCCCCCCATGGCCTGGATTTCATGTTCTGACAGTCACTGTCCCAGCCCATCTGGAAGTGTCTGTAAATACCAGCTCAACAGCTCTACTGTCTCTAAAACAGTCTTTCCTTCCCACTCCTGTCTATAACTTTCCCTTCTTCCTCTAAATAGTTGCAGTAACAGATACCATTTTATAGTAAACAGTGCCATTTATTATGATAACACTTATTGTAACTTAATTGTCACCTATTGTTCTGGGGCTCCATGCTCTATTTTTTTGGTGTGTCCCAATCTTAGAAGCCAGTGACTGTAACTCTTTTTTATGGGTGTGCATATGAAGGAAGATTGATGGGGATTTCACAGAGTATCTTTCAGGCTGCTGAGCATAAAGTGTCACTTGATTTACCTACTGAGTTAAATGAAATGTCTTGTGACAGCTACTGTGCTGCTCTGAAGTTGATTGTACATCATCTCAAATAATATGTATAAACTAACATAAAATTTCCCAACTCAGCCCTTCTATTTCATTCAATATGCAATACAGCACAATTCTGGCAAAACGAAAAAAATTTGCAAAATCACCTCCATTTTGTGCAAAGGCTGTGTTGTCTAAAGTTAGTGTTATATACATCAGAAAGGAAAAGTATTTGAGAATTATTAACTGACTACATTTTTCCCTTAGTTTCTTACTTATCCATTTGGCAAAACTTGACAGAGCGCCTACCAAACAGCAAGCAGTAGTAAACTCTAGGGGAATAAAGATGAAAAATAAGTTGTATTTCTGATGTGGAGTTCATAATTTAGAATGAGAGAGGGCATGAAAACCAATAATTACAATTCAACACAAATGCAGTAACGCAGGTGTGCGCAAAGTGCTGTGGGAACCAGGAGAGAAATTTTGACTCTGCTTAGGGGAGCTGGAAAAGGTAACACAAACAAGATGACCTTACAATTAAGCTTTGAAAATGAGCCAGACTTATTCCAGAGAGGACATTCCAGGCTAAAGAATGAGCAGGAGTGCCGAAACTGGTTTGGCTCAGTGGATAGATCTTCGGCCTGCGGACTGAAAGGTCCCAGGTTCAATTCCGGTCAAGGGCATGTACATTGGTTGCGGGCACATCCCCAGGAGGGGGCGTGCAGGAGGCGGCTGATCGATGTTTCTAACTCTCTATCTCTCTCCCTTCTTCTCTGTGAAAAATCAATAAAATATATATTTTTTTAAAAAAAGAAGAAGAATGAGCAGGAGCAAAGGCAAAGGCATAGAGCTTGCATCTTGGTGTTTCAGAAGTGGTCAGTGGCAAGAGGTGGTTATGGTATAGAGACTATCTGGGCAAAAGAACAAGAACTAGGACTGGAATGGGACACAATGGCCTAACTGTGAAGGATGTGAGGTGCCCCACAGTGGGCAGTTGTTGAAGGTCTTGAAATAGGGATGCATAAAAGAGATGGCTCATTACCTACTCCATTGTTTTTTCTCCCCTTCCTTCTTTTTTTACAGAACTCTGCTATTTAGCTGGGCCTGTTAATGCTCAGAACAAAAGACTACATTTCTCAGCTTCCCACACAGTAAAGGATAGCTAGATGAATAAGTTTTGATCAAACTGTATAAGCAGAGTGTTGTGGAACTTCTAGGAAGGCTGCTTAAAGGGAGAGGTGTTAGCTAGGTAAGATCCAGTTCCCTTTCTGCATTTCCTCTTCTTTTGGTTTGCAATTTGTACATGCTGCATGGAGTGCAGAAGCCCTTTTAAACTACAAAGTCATTTTGATAATGAAAGCCAGAACTGAAAATGACAAAGTAGATAGAGGAGCCACCAACCCTGTGTATCATCTTCTCTTTTTTGTGGAAATTAATTATTGATATTGGGGGGAGAGGGTGGGGGGATCTTATAATATTCAGCCAAACCTAATCTTAACAAATACAGGGAGTCATGGTCTCTTTGACTTAGACCATGTCTGATAATTCCAATATTGGTTAGCCTTTGGATCTATTATGTCTATTTATTCTCTCTTGGTTTTTAGTCATTTGATCTTGCCTCCTGATGTCCCTGGTAATTATTTTTATTGAAAGCGAGACATTATATAGAGCTGTATTTATCCAATACATTAGTTATGAGACATGTATATAGCTGTTTAAATTAAAATTATATAAAAAATTTAGTTCCTTAATTGTGCTAGCCACATTTCAAGGACTCAATAGCCACATATGGCTGGTTAGTGGCTATTGTGTTGGCCAGTGCATGTATATCACAGAACATTTCCATCATCATGGAAAATGAGTGTTGTTGGTATAGATTATTAATTAATGCTCTGGAGGATACTCTCATTTCTGACCAGTAGCTAGGCCTGGTACTCCTTTGTCTTCACAGGCTCTACTCTCCAACTTTGGTCTCTCTAGCCCTGTGAGATTGTTGAATACTCTTCTCAGCTTCTCAAACTCCAGCCCGCCACTTACAAAAAGGCAAATACCTCAAGAAAGTCTATGTTTCAGGCTTACTTCTCTGTATATCCCAAGATCTCGGCCCTTCACATTTTTCGGTATTGGAAGCTCTTCAATGACTTCAAATAGATTTTTAACAAGAAAACATACTTTATATAATTTTCTAATCATCATTGGCAGGAAGGCTGGTCTGCTACAACCTAGTCCACCATGGCTGGAAGCAGAAGTCACACCTCTGTTTTAGGTATGTGTCTCTGGGGGTAATGCAGAGAGAGTCTAGCAGGATATTCTAGACAAGAGACAATGAAGACTTGAACTAAGGACAATCAGAGAGGGAGGGGACAGATTTGAGAAATCTAAGCCACTTAGGAAAATGGAGCTAGCTGGAATCAGTTTCAGATTGGATGTGGAGAGTGAGAGAGATGGAGAGGGAGAGGAAGAATTCAAGGATGGCTTTTGGGTCATGACCCTCGGATGTTTTGGGCAAGAGGGTGGATGCACCCTTCTAACATGATCTAAAGGAGTGGGGCCTAGGATAAATCTTTCTGTTGGCTTTGGAGGTGACCACACCTCCTAAACCCTTATCACAGAGATAGGAATCTCTTTGTGCTAATGATACAGAGATGTTATACCTGATGGTCAGTGGTAGGTTGGGCAGAAGAACCTTCCCCAAGCTATTTCTGTGACATGGTTTCAGTGTGATTCTGGCTGCTTTTCTACTTCCTTTTCCTCCTTTTCCCCCTTTTCTTTTTTATCCCATCCTTACTCTTCCTCCTATAGTTCCTTCTCCTCCTCTCTTTTTTCTCCCTACTCTTTCCCCCCCCCCCCTGCTTCTTCAGCTCTTAATTCTGATATCCTTTGAATAAACTCATTTTCTGTTTTCCATTTCCCTGGCTTACAACCCAGAATTATGATAGGTGAAGAAGTGTACACTTATAACGTCCAATGTGCACATTAGAGAGGGGAGGGTTTCTCCCCTTGGATTAAGGTTTTTAATATAACTTATAAGCGTACTCATCCTGTTTTCACATATTCACAAGAGTGATGGGAAAGGGCCAGAATGCAGAGATTGAGTGGCTATCATTGGAGGTGAGTGGCTATTTCAAGCGGTGGCATGATAATAAATATCCATGGCTTAGTTGAAGCCATGAGAAGAGCCTGTATTTTCCAGACATTATGTAGCCTGAAAAAGAAAGAGTTTATGAATTTTTATTTAGTCTATCCCCTTCATTAATCAAGATGAGCTGTTCCCTTCTAGGGATACTGAATTAACTCCAATGACTCAGAATGTATGACTTCCTCCTAGCATGCTTCTGTGCTGGTTAAACAGAAGCCAGCCCAGCATTTACTCTTCAGCTGGGAGGAGCAGGGTCTCTGATAAATCTGAGTGAAACTTTCTCCTCTTGAGCCTGACTGGTCTGACCTCAGTGCCTAATTGCTGCCTGTGGAGCAGACCATCCCATGTCCCTAGGGCAAGTGGCCTGAGCTAGAAATCTGGTCAGAGACCAGACTTAGGATGTTTGGTGCCAGTCTCATCTGTTAATATCATCTAGAAATGTATGAGGACACTCACCTGGATCCAGGTTTCACTTTTTTAAATCAGTGTTGTAGCTAGACTGACCCTCATTATGATGGCAATACACTCTTAGCAATAACCATCAGGAAACTTTGAAAGAGAGAAGATATTTTATTCACAGATCTTGGGAATTATATGAAACACCTGGACCACACCTGGGGTCAATAAGGTTATGGAAGGGAAGTGGGGGGGCGCGGAGAGAGAGAGAGCCGAGGCTCTTTGGAAGCCATAGGCTTCTGGGCAGACATTGCCAAGTCCAAGAACAACACCATGCATAATCAGTCCCTAAGATGGCACAGAAATGGCATCAAGAAACCCTTATCACAGAGATAGGAATCTCTTAAGAAGGTGGACCCCAGGTTCCTGAAAAAAAAATGCACTTTTCCAAGAAGCATAATAAGAAAGGACTGAAGAAGATGCTAGCCAACAATGTCAAGGCCATAAGTAAACATGCTGAGGTTATCAAGGCCCTCATAAAGCCCAAGATCCCAAAGGATGGCAGCAATGACAAGCTCAACCAACTTGCCTGCTGTTTCATGGGTCTTAGGTTCTGCCAGCCAAAGTCCAAGGTCAAGCTCAGGCTCCCACCGGTGCCCAGGTCCCCATAAAGTTTCCAGAGTAGAGGCCTTGGTTTGCCAATGTGAGGATGGAAGGACTGGAATGACCCCTGAGCCGCTGTCTTCATGGGATTGGTGTCCTCTTGTGCTGTTTGTAAAGCTGAGGCAGGATCTATGAGAGAGAGAGAGAATCTAGGACACTCCTTTTATTAGGGTCAAGGGTGGAGACCTAGTAATTTACTCAATGGCCCCTTTCCCAGGTTCCCGCTTTCTTTCTTTCTTCCTTCCTTTCTTTCTTTCTTTTTTTTTTTTTGACAGACAACTGTTTAGTTTTTATTTCATAATCATAAACTTAACTCTGCAATCCAGCTAGACTGGGATGGGGTAAGAAAATTATGGAACTCAATAAACTAGCAAGAACACAAAGATTATAAAACATTCTAAGCAAATTGCGGTGAAGGGGTGCTCTCCTGAGCTATAGAAGGAATGGTCTGGTGGTTAAGATAAAACACAAGTCAAATTTATTAGAGTTGTCCACTTTCTTGGACCCAAAGTGCTCCATGGCTGCACAATATCTATGCCTTCTCTCACCTGGCCAAAGATCACATGCTTGCCCTCCTTGGCAGTACAGATGAAACACTGGGAACCGTTTGTGTTAGGTCCAGCATTTGCCATGGACAAGATGCCAGGACCTGTATGTTTCAGGATGAAGTTCTCCTCCTCCCCAGGTTCACTCTTTATTGTTTAATTGAAAACATAAAAAGGGGCCCTGGCAGGTGTTCCTTAATTGGTTGGGCACCGTCTCATGCACCAAAAGGTTTGATTCTCGGTCAGGGCACATGCCAGAGTTGTGGGTTCCATTCTGATTAGGAGTCATGCAGGAAGCAGCTCTGACCAATGTTATACTCTCACACTGATGTTTCTCTCTCTCTCTCTCTCTTCCCTGCCTCTCTCTCTAAAAGTCAATAAAAACTATTAAAAATTAAAATAAAAACATAAGCATGGGATTAAGAATGGCAGGGAGGGCCGAGACCGGTTTGGCTCAGTGGATAGAGCGTCGGCCTCCGGACTGAAAGGTCCCGAGTTGGATTCTGGTCAGGGGCATGTACCTTGCTTGCGGGCACATCCCCAGTGTGGGGCGTGCAGGAGGCGGCTGATCCATGTCTCTCTCTCATTGATGTTTCTAACTCTCTATCTCTCTCCCTTCCTCTCTGTAAAAAATCAATAAAATATATTAAAAAAAAAAAAAAGAATGGCAGGGAGGGGTGGGTAGTGCGTGGCCAAACAGTTAATTATCTCAATCAATCAAAGATCTTTAGACAAAAGAACTTAAGAGGGTGACTGCTTGGCTCTTTATCTAGCCCTGTGGCTGACAATGTGTTTAGCTAGCTGTCTGTGTGTTTATTTGATTTTTTTGAGGGGGGAGGGGATGGTTTGTGTAAGTAGATGCCTTAGCAATCAAAGCTTAAGTCAGGTGTCTGCATCACAAAAAAAGAAAAAACAGCTCTCATGGCTTACACTTTATAGGGCGTCGCTATATCAGTGTGGCCCTTGAAACCCAGCAGACCACAGGGTAGATGGAGGACACTTGATACCTGTGCTCCTGGTCATCAGAGAACAGCAAAGGTCAGATTATGGAGGACTCTGCTGGCCAAGTTTAGGTGTTAGGACTTTACTCTGGGCACTGCAAAGCCAGTAGGTGTTTTGCCCTTGGGAAAGCTGATTCCAAATGAAAATAGATGGGAGGGGAAGTGACTGCCTATTGTAAGACCAGTTAGGATCTGCTGGCTAGTAGACCATTTGAGAGATGATGCAGATTTGCACAGGACACTGGAGTAGAGATGCTAGAGCAGAGAGCTGGCAGACATTTTAGAGGCAGAAATGATAGAATGTGGGCAAGATCTAGGGTCACCACTAGATGTTTTTCTCTAAGGTGGGTCCTCAGAAAAGAACAGAGGATGTGGGGGAAAGATGATGAATTCTGTTTGGCATGGAGGTTTGAGGTGTCTGTGGGACATTCAAGGCAGCTGGGCAGTCTAAGGACCAAGGGAAAATTCTAGGGGGGAGATTTGGATTTTGGATTCCTTGGTCAGAGCTAGCCTCTATCTGAACCACCCCTCCCCCAGACTCCTTGGTGATGGCCTAGATGTCTGAATATGAACTCTCTGAGGGTGCACTCCTTTCACACTTCCTCATGCCATCTTCTGCTAGGACCTCCAAGATGACCTGCCCTGCCCTGTGGCTAGCCATATCTATGGGCCTCAGCCCTCACAATTCATCCCATCATTGCTCTTGAGAGCTGGGGTTCTTACAGGGACAGGCCCAGCTGTCTCAGTCCTCTACCTGGGAAAAGCCAAGGGCTCGAAGTCTGATGGGGCTTCAAACTTCACAGAGCTGATTGTGTGGGCAGACTCACAACCCATGGAAAAGTCACCCAAGACGACTACAGAGGCTTATGCAATTGGAGGAGCAATTGTCAAGGCAAATCTATGTGTACTGTAAGAATCTTGAGGAAAGTAAAATCAAGTTAGGCTGAAGCGCATGGACCATGTCTCATGACTTGGCTACCGCTAATGCCTAATTCATGATTTACCCTTCTCTTCCCGCTGCCAGTACCCAGAGCTTCTGAGGCAATTTCAGGGCCACTCCTGAGCATGTGTTATTCATGCAGCCTTTTCTCACTGGGGTAGGCTACCCTACCTCCTTCCCAATAAACTAGAACACATCCTTCTTCCAGTTCCACTGTCACCTCTTCTCTCAATCTGTCCCAAGACCAGCCCTCCTTTTGGCTCCCACAATTCTCTAGGGAGCCTCAAGCCTGGTACCACTTAAAACATGACCTGAAATGATGTGTTTGCAGGTCTGTGTCACCTGCCAGTTTGAAATTCTTTAAAGGTCCTTTTCTTCTTTCTGTATGTGGTACCTAGTCCAGGAGCTGGCACATAGGACCTTAGTAACTTTTTAATGAATGTATATATGAATAAAATAATTACACAGGGAATAATTAGAAAGAACCTCAGTTTGGTCAGTAGCAGACCTGAGTCCCCACAACCCCCCCCCCCCCCGCTCCCTGAATCACCTTGAATACATCTCTCTCCCCTCTTCAGCAGCCTCATCTGTAAACTAAAGGAAGTATATCCAGTTATAAGGAGTTGTCCTACCTACTCTGACATTCTGTAACCTATGAATTAACCTCATCCTCCTGCCTGCGGTCTACAAATAAATGGATCCCAAAGGCACAAAGACTTAAAGACCGTAAAATCTTAGCAAATCAATAGCCATAGAAGTCTGAGGAAGGTTCAGGGAAGGGTTTTAGGAGCAGCAGAGGGGGAGGGAAGATTGTAGGTGCAGGAAACATGTGTATAGAAGGCAAAACACTGTGGTGGATATTAAGGTGCAATGAGGAACTGGGGGAACTAAGCAAGTCTTTACTCTCCCATCATGAATTGGAATTGTATGTCATGTTCTGTGTAGCCTTTTAGGAGGCTCAAAAGAAGGATCTTAGGGATGAATAACTGAGTCCCTTCATCTTTCAGCTGGAGAAACAAAGGATAAAGGGGATGGTCTAAGGACTCATGGAAGATCTCCCAATGCTGAATCTGGAATTCATTTTGTCTCCCAGATTTATTTGTGTGTGAATCTTGAAGGATTGGCATATCTATCTTCCATATCTCCCAGATGCCTCATGCAGGGTCCTTACACAGAAGGTATTTCATAAATACTCACCAGGGAACTAGCAACAGCTGAAAAACTTGAAGAATTCTGTTCAGTGTGCTGAACAATTGCAGCCATTTCAAGGTGGGTAGGGAGTTGGGTAATTTTCCAAAGCTTTGGGAGTCTGGTGCAGCTCATGGTGAACCTGTAGGAGTAAATTGGCTTGCCTCTGTGAAGTGAATTAACTCTCCCAGAGCACCAAGTGGTTATAGAAAGAAGTAATTTATTCAATGGCCCCTTCCTGCCACAGAGGAGGCAGGGTGCTTCACATGGGCATGGAAATTACTTATCACAGGAACATTTCTGAAGAGAATCATTTCGTTGGGGATGGGGGAATCATGACTGCAACCAGAACTGTGATGCCACAGCCAGCCAGGCTTTGAGAGAGGTAAAACATCTTTATTTTTAGTAGAATGAACTTACTATAGACCCAGGTAGAGGGAGACAATGCTTGTTACAATGAAATATCATCTTTTCCCACCCATTTTCAAGATATGGAAACCAAGGCCCAGAGAAAGGAGGCAACTCCTAGAGTCTTTTAGGATGGGTCTGGACAAAAGGACCCCTGGCTTTCAGTGTAGGCTCAGTCTTCAAATTACTTCTCAGAGCTCTGGCTAGTCCTCCCCAAGGTTACTGGGTAAAAGGTCACTGGATTAGTGACTGGATCCCTAATCCTTAACGGCTTCTCACTTCTCAGCCCAGGCAGGAACTCAGGAGCACAAAAATCCCTCCCTGCCTTCACCAAGGAAGCAAGTCTGATCCTCTTTTGTTTCTGAGCTATGACAGCTCGTCTTTGGCTGAAAAGAGTCTGAACTTATCATCCTCCTTTGGGATGAGAATTTTGAACAAAAAACTAGGAACATGAGCCCAGACAGTGTGGCTCAGTGGTTGAGCATCAACCTAAGAACCAGGAGGTCACAGGTAGATTCCAGGTCAGGATACATGCCTGGGTTATGGACTCGATCTTCAGTAGGGAACGTGTAGGAGGCAGCTGATCAATGATTCTCATCATTGATGTTTCTATTTCTCCCTCCCCCTTCCTCTCTGAAATAATTTTTTAATGGAATATGAGGCAAAAGAAAAGGAACTGGGTGTGCCTGGAGTGTGACTTATTAGCTAAGCCACCTTATATATAAAATATAAGTTATAATAACCCTGATTACGTAGATATTGTAACCATTAATTTACAGATGAGAAATCTGAAACTCAGAAACATTTTAAAACTCTCCACATTCGAGGAGAAACCAAGATGGCAGCATAGGTGAACACCTAAACTGCTGTCTCACATAACAATTTCAAAACTACAGCTAAAAGACAGAATGGACATCATCCAGAACCACAGGAAAGCTAGCTGAGTGGAAATTCTACAATTAGAAGGAAAGACGAAAGCACATTGAAACTCAAAGACTGAGGTATGGAGACTCGCACATGGAGAAGACAGGCAGCTGAGTGTATGGGCGGCCAAGCGCACAGCTGGATTTCTGAAGTGGGATGGATACAGAGCTCCCAACTGCACTGAACTCCAGTCCCGGGTGAGACTCTGGGAAACCAGACTCATTCAGGGAGAAACTGAACTGTCAGGAAAAGAGAAAGCACATTGAGACTCAAAAGATCTGTGGAACAAAGAGATCCAGAGGCATGTACACAGAGAGGACTGACTGCTGAGTGCATGGGCAGCTGAGTGCACAGCTGGATTTCTAAAGCGGGAGGGAAACAGAACCTCCCAACTGTGCTGAACTCCAGTTCCAGGAGAGTTTCTGGGAACCCAGACTCATTCAGCGAGAAATTGGACTGTCTGGCAGCGTTCAAAACTTGAGGGTGGCTTTCTCTCAGAGGTACTTGCAGCAATTACTGAAGGACACTGAGACACAGGGGCCTCATAAGCAGGGCTGACTGGAAGCCAAAGCTGTCTGTTCTGCCCTGAGATTGTGCCCCATCCAAACTGAGCACAGAGGCTTTTGCAATTTTGCAAGTCTTGTCTCATAAGACTGACTCCAGCACAGTTATCCCAGTGTAGACACAGCTGATTGTCACAGCCAATTGGCCTGGAGGTCAATTCCTCCTAGTGATACCAACAACAGGTGCACAAGAGGTGAACAAGAGATAGACAACAGGGTGCACAAGAAGTGGACACCCTAGTGCACCCCTTTGTGGAGAGCAACAACAGGTGCACAAGAAGTGCACAACAAAGTGCACAAAAGTGTCCACCTCAGATTACTGGGGAGGTTGAGCAACTAGGCCCTATAGGACACTTGGCACACAAAGCTACTCTACAAATTCAGGTAAGTAGCAAAAATGTGGAAACAAGGAAACAGATCACAAATTAAAGAAATGGAGGAAAGCAAATGATTGGATATAGAGTTCAAAATCACAGTTATAAGGTTTTTCAAGAATTTCCTAAGAAAATGCCTATTAATTTAGTGAGTACTTTGAGATATGAAAAAGGACCAACTAGAAATTAAACATACACTGACTGAAATAAAAAATATTTTACAGAGACCTATCAGCAGACTAGAAGAATGTAAGAAGCAAGTCAAAGGTTTGAAATACAAAGAAGCAAAAAACCCTCTACCAGAAAAGCCAAAAGCAAAAATAATCCAAAAATGTGAAGATAGTGTAAGGAGCCTCTGGGACAACCTCAAGCATACCAACATCTGAATTATGGGGATGCCAGAAGAAGAGAGAGAGCAAGATATTGAAAACCTATCTGAAGAAATAATGACAGAAAACTTCCAACACCTGGTGAAAGAAATAGACTTACAAGTCCAGGAAGTGCACAGAACCTCAAACAAAAGGAATCCAAAGAAGACCACACTAAGACATATCATAATTAAAATGACAAGAGCAAGGACAAAAAAAAATGGCAGTGGAATAGATGAATGTGTCCCGAGCCTTGTCCCTGAGTAGACAGAGAGAACAGCTGAGGAACGCACTGGGAGTGTTTATTGGTGAGTTAAGGGACATTTATATGCTAGAAGAAAGTGGGGGACTGTTGCACGAGGGTCTCCTAACTGGGCAGATCCCACTACTGCCAGGTTCCCTGCCTGAGCCACCAGCTCGGATGCAGAGACTGTGCCATCTTGAAGGGGAAAGTGGATGTTTACAGAAGCCTCAAAATCTACAGCTGTGGCCTCAGCGAACAGCTATGAGGCCCAGAACACCTTCGCCAATTGGCACAAACACTCGGATTCAGAGGAGCTCTACAGAGCACACGGAAAGGTCAGATTTCTCCTGGGATAAGGAGAGAGATAACTACATAACCAGACACCCAGAGAAGAGAGACCATGAACAGATAAAGAAACAGCCCACATATGAAAGAAAAGCAGGCATTACCAGAAAAGGAAGTAAATGAAATGGAGCCAAGCAACCTGCCAGAGAAAGATTCAGAGAAATGGTTATAAGATGGCTAAAAAGAATGGAAGACAAATTTGACAATATGAGTAAGGACCAAGAGGAAATGAAGAAGAATCAAGAAGAAATGAAAAATGACATCGCTGCTGTAAGAACTCAATAGAAGGCATCAAAAGTAAACTAGAAAAAGCAGAGGACTGCATCAATGAGGTAGAAGACAAGGTAGAAAAAAATACCCAAGTAGAGCAGCTTCAAGAAAAAAAAAATTTTTAAAGCAAGAGGAGAGCCTAAGGGAACTTGGGAAAACATGGAACAAAACAACATCCACATAGTAGGGGTTCCAGAAGGAGAGGATACTGAGCAAGGAATAGAAAACCTGATTGAATAAATAATGACAGAAAACTAGCCTGATATAGGGAAGAAAAAACCTACACAAATCCAAGAAACTCAGAGTCCCAAGGAAATTGAACCCCAAAAGACCAACAACAAAGCATATTATAATTACATTGGCAAATACCAATGACAAAGTAAGAATCTTAAAAGCAGCCAGAGAGAAACAGAAAGTTACCTACAAAGGAACCCCCATCAGACTAGCAACTTATTTCTCAACATAAACTCATCAGGCCAGAAGGGAATGGAATGAAATATACAAAGTCTTGCAAAGGAAGGGTCTGAATCCAAGAATACTGTACCCAGCCAAGCTATCAATCAAAATTGAAGGTGAAATCAGGACCTTCACAGACAAAAAAAAGACTAAGGGAATTTATTACCACCAAGCCAGCAATGCAAGAAATGCTAAAGGGTTTGCTATTAAAACAAACAAACAAACAAACAAACAAAAACTAGGAAGCAAAGAAGAAACACAGGGATAAAGAATAAAAATGTCAACAAATAAGTAGCTATCAATAATAACTTTAAGTGTAAATGGTTTAAAAGCTCCAATCAAAAGACATAGGGTTACAGTTTGGATAAGAAAACATGACGAATATATCTGCTGTCTACAAGAAACCCACCTCAGAAAAAAAAAGATGCACACAGATTGAGAGTAAAGGGATGGAAAATGGTTTTTCAGGCAAATGGAAATGGAAAAAAAAAAGCTGGGGTAGCAATACTTATATCTGACAAATTAGATCTCAAAGTGAAGGACATAACAAGAGATAAGGAAGGCCACTTTATAATACTAAAGTCAACAATCCAACAAGAAGAAATAACTCTGGTAAATATATATGCACCCAATACAGGAGCACCCAAATACATTAAAAAAAAAAAAAAACTCCTGGAAGATATCAAGGGAAAGATTGACAGCAATACAATCATACTAAGAGACTTTAATACTCCACTATCACCATTGGACAAATTCTCTAAACAAAAAATCAGCAAAGAATCATCCATCCTAAATGACTCACTAGACCAGATGGAATTAATTGACATCTTCAGAACATTTTACCCCAAAGCCACAGAATATGCATTCTTCTCAAGTGCACATGGGTCATTTTCAAAGATAGACTATGTGTTGGGTCATAGGCAAAGTGTTTTCAAATTCAAGAAGATATAAATCATACCAAGCATCTTCTCAGATCACAGTGGCATAAAACTGGAAATCAACTACAATAAAAAGAAACCAAACAAATCAAACATATGGATAATAAACAGCATGCTATTAAAGAATAACTGGGTAACCAGAGAGATCAAGGAAGAAATAAAAAACATCATGGCAACTAATGACAATGACAACACAACAATACAAAATCTATGGGACACAGTGAAAGCAGTCTTGAGAAGGAAGTTTATGGCTGTACAAGCTTACTGCAAAAAAAAAACCCACAAAACAAGAAACAATGGTAATAAATTACCTAACCCTACAACTCAAAGAGCTAGAAAGAGAGCAACAAGAAAAACTCAGTGTAAGCAGAAGGAAGTAAATAGTAAAGATTAGAGCAGAGATAAATGACATAGAGACCAAAGAAACAATACAAAAAATCAATAAAACCAAGAGCTGGTTCTTCGAAAGGATAAACAAGATTGATGAACCTCTACTTAAGCTCACCATGAAGCAAAGAGAAAGGATTCAAATTAACAAAATCAGAAATGCAATGGGTGAAATAACAACAGACCCCACTGAAATACAAAGGATTGCTAAAAAAAATACTATGAACAACTCTATTCCAACAAACTGGACAGCCTGGAGGAAATGGATATATTCCTAGAAAAATATAACCTTCCAAAACTCAATCAGGAAGAATCTAAACATCTCAATAGGCCAATAACTATGGAAGAAATTGAAGCAGTTGTCAAAAAGCATCCAGCAAACAAAAGCCCAGGGCCAGACGACTTGGTGGGGGAGTTTTACCAAACATTCAAGGAAGAATTTAAACCTATCCTCCTCAGACTATTCCAAAAAAAATCAAGAGGAAGGAACACTTCCAAGCACCTTCTATGAAGCCAGCATCACCCTGATACCAAAACCAGATAAAGATAACACAATGAAAGAGAATTACAGGCCAATATCCCTCATGAACATAGATGCTAAAATTCAACTAAATTCTAGCAAATTGAATCCAGTAGTACATCAGAAAGATCATACACCATGACCAACTAAGATTTATCCTAGGAATGCAAGGATGGTACAATATCTGCAAATTAATAAATGTGATATATTACATAAACAAATTGAGAGATAAAAATAACATAGTCATATCAATTGATGCAGAAAAAGCATTTGACAAAATCCAACACCCTTTCTTGATAAAAACTATCAACAAGGTGGGAATAGAAGGATCATACCTCAACATCATAAAAGCCATATATGATAAACCCACAACTAACATCATACTCAATGATCAAAAACTAAAACCATTTCCCCTAAGAACAGGAACAAGACAGGGATGCCCACTCTCACCACTCCTATTAGACATATTATTGGAAGTATTAGCTATTGCAATTAGACAAGAATAAATAAAAGGCATCAAAATTGGAAAAGAAGAAGTAAAGCTGTCCTTATTTGCAGATGACATGATATCGTATATAAAAAACCCAAAAGACTCCATCAAAAAATTAATGGACTTAATAAATGAATTCATCAATGTAGCAGGATGCAAAATTAACGCAAAGAAATCTATGACATTTCTATACACCAATAGTAAACTTACAGGCAAAGAGACTAAAAAGGCAATTCCATTTACCATCATAGCAAAAAAATTAAGATACCTAGGAATAAACTTAACTAAGGAGGTAAAAGACCTATATGTGGAAAACTATAGGACACTGAAAAAGGAGATAGAGGAGGATGTAAACAGATGGGTGAGCATACCATGCTTTTGGATTGGGAGAATCAACATCATTAAAATGTCCATACTACCCAAAGTAATCTATAGATTCAATGCACTCCCCATTAAAATACCAACACCATATTTCACAGACCTAGAAATAACTCTCCAAGATTCATCTGAAACAAAAAAAGACCCTGAATAGCCACAGTAATCCTGAGAAAGAAGAATAAAGTAGGTGGGATCTCAATACCATATTTCAAGCTGTATTACAAAGCCACTGTTCTCAAAACAGCCTGGTACTGCCACAAGGACAGACATATAAACCAATGGAATAGAATAAAGAATCCAGATATTGATTCAAACCACTACTCTCAATTAATATTTGACCAAGGAGGCATGAACATACAATGGAGTCAAGACAGTCTCTTCAATAAATGGTGTTGGGAAAATTGGACAGATACATGTAAAAAAATGAAACTAGACCACCAACTTACAACACACACAAAAATAAACTCAAAATGGATACAGGTCTTAAACATAAGACGGGAAACCATAAAAATACTAGAGGAATCCACAGGCAGCAAAATCTCAGACATATGCTGAAGGAACTTCTTCACTGATACTGCTCTTAGGGCAATGGAAGCTAAAGGGACAATAAACAAATGGGACTACATCAAAATCAAAAGCTTTTGCACAGCAAAAGAAACATCAACAAAACAACAAGAAAGCCCACTGTATGAGAGAACATATTTGCAAATATTATCACTGATAAAAGTTTAATCTCCAACATTTACAGGGAACTTATACATCTGAATAAAAGGAAGATAAATTATCCAATAAAAAAAGGGGGGGCAATAGACCTAAATAGAATGTTTTCAAAAAAAGACAGAAAGAAGGCCAAGAGACACACGAAAACATGCTCAAAGTCACTAAGTATCTAAGAGATACAAAAACTCACAATGCAATACCATCTCACACCTGTCAGAATGGCAATCATCAACAAATCAACAAATGACAAGTGTTGGCAAGGATGCAGAGAAAAAGAAACCCTTGTGCACCACTGGTGGGAATGCAGACTGGTGCAGCCACTGTGGAGAACAGTGTAGAGTTTCTGCAAAAAAATGAAAAACGGGACTCCTATTTGACCCAGTAATCCTACTCTTAGGAATATATCCTAAGAAACTAGAAACACCAATCAGAAAGGATATATGCACTCCAATGTTCATAGCAGCACAATTTACAATAGCTACAATTTGGAAACAGCCCAGGTGCCCATCAGCAGATGTCTGGATCAGAAAACTGTGATACATCTACACAATGGAATACTATGCTACCATAAAAAAGAAGGAATTCTTACCTTTTGCAGCAACCTGGATGGAACTGGAGAGCAATATGTTAAGTGAAATAAGCCAGTCAATGAAAGAAAAATACCACATGACCTCATTCAATTATGGATAATAAAGAACATTATAAACTGATGAACAAAAGGATAGATACAGAGGCAGTAAAGCATCAGACAGACTGTCAAATTACAGTGGGAAGATTAGGGAAATGTGGGGTGAATAATAGATCAACTGAAGGTCTTCTATGCATGCATAAAAGTATAACTGATGGACACAAAACATTGTGGGGGGAGGGGGGTTAGGGCATGTAAGGGAGTGGAGTGAGAGGCAATGGGAAAATATGTACACATGTAATACATTAATAAAAAATATGGAAAGAAAATAAAATAAAATGCCAAGAGCAAAAGACAAAGAGAGAATATTAAAAACAGCAAGAGAAAAACAGTCAATTACCTACAAGGGAGCACCCATATGATTGTCAGCTGATATGTCAAAAGAAACTATGCAGGCCAGACGGGAGTGGCAAGAAATATTCAAAGTGATGAATAGCAAGAACCAACAACCAAGATTATTCTACCCAGCAAAGCTATCATTCAGAATTGAAGGTCAGATAAAGAGCTTCACAGATAAGAAAAAGCTAAAGGAGTTCATCAACACCAAATCAATATTATATGAAATTCTGAAAGGTATTCTTTAAGAAGAGGAAGAAGAAGAAAATGGTAAAGATAAAAATTATGAACAACAAATACTTGTCTATCAACAAATGAATCTAAAAATCAAGTGAATATGAGGGCATGTATGGGATTGGGGGGTTGCACAATGGGAAGATATGTACACATGTAATACATGAATAAAAAATGGAAAAAAATAAAATAAAAGTGATCAAAAGTGAAAAAGAAAAGAAGAATTCAAATGGCTTAAAATATTCTCTATTGATAAAATTGATTCCCTTCAATTTAGCTAACATGTAATGGGCAGAATTATGTTGTGATTTAATTTACATATATATATATCCTTATTTAAAATTTACCTAGTCATTTTAATACTTATTATGATATAAGTAATTGTAATTTATGCACTACAATGTAATCCAACCAATTAACATTCCAGCCCTTCTATTTCTTCTATTGCTATATCAGGGAATGTGTTGGTATAAGGCAATTCAATTCCTATAATGTTATTTATCTTTGCCCCTCTTTAGTTTAGAGGCAACTAAACTTTTGTAGAATAAAATTATATATATTTTCTTGCTATAAAAATGCCCAGTCAAGGCTTGTTTTTGAGTTTTAATTATTTAAATCTTGTTAGCTTTTCCTCACATTTCTATATTTAAAATGACCCATTGTTTCAAATTAAACATGATTCTCAAAAGTAATAATAATTAATTAATTAGTTAATTAATTAAAAATAAATAAAATAAAATTCAAGTGAATAAAAATCTGATAAACAGAATAAACTGGTGAATATAATAGAATCAGGGGCATAGAAAGGGAGTGGACTATTCTCCAGGGGGAAGGGGTGTGAAAGGTGCAGGAAGAGACTCGACAAAAATGTACACCTATGGATGAGGAAAGTGTGGGGGAGATAAAGACAGAGGGTGGAGTGGGAACCAGGTGGAAGGGAGCTAGAGGGGGAAAAAGAGGAACAATTGTAATAATCTGAACAATAAAGATTTATTAAATTAAAAAAATATGATATAATATCTGAGAACAACATATGCCCTTTGACAGGATATTGGACATATAAATTGTGGCACACAAAGGCAGTAAAAATGAATGAAATATAACTACATGTTAGACCATAGTTTGTACATATTATCTATACTAATAAAAGCCTAGGTAATCTTTGTGCCCTAGCATGTGATATCATCACAAGATGGCCACCACAAGTTGGCTGCCATAATATGGCCACCACAAAGATGGCTGCCACAAGATGGCCACATGCACAGTGGAGGTGGGGCCTGGTGGCCACTCTGCATGGGGAGACCTGGGGGTCCCGTGGCTCCACACAGCATGGAGGAGTCTGGTCCTGGCAGAGGAGGCAAGTTGTGGCAGAGAAGGGCAGTTGGGGATGATCAGGCCAGCAAGGGAGTGGTTAGAGGGTGATCAGGCTGGCAGGCAGAAGTGGTTAGGGCCAATCAGGCAGGCAGACTAACAAGCAGTTAGGAGCCAGTGGTCCTGTATTGTGAAAGGGATGTCCCAGATTGGAGAGGGTGCAGGCTGGGCTGAGGGATAAGCCCCCCTCCTGTGCATAAACTTTGTGCACCAGGCCTCTAGTTTAGTATAAAAAATACATGTATAAAATATTGAGTGAAAAATTAAGACCCAGAAAATATTATTTACTATTGTTTAGGAACAGCTGTGCATATAATAAAATAAATAAAACTATTTACATGTAATAAAACTGTTTTTAAAAAAGTCAAGGCAATAATAGACAAGTGATTGCCTTGGGGTGGGGGGAGGAAGAGGGATTAGATGGAGAAGAAGCACATAGGCAGATAGACGAATGTCACTGTTGATGTTTTGGTCCTTTTAAGTGGTTCATCGGTGTTAATTAAATCATAAATAGATGATAATTCACTACCTACCTAACGAATTAAAAAGAGCTATTCATGAGAGTGGACAGGAACCAAGACTATAATAAGAAAAAGAAGACAGAAAAATGGAACAAATGCCACAGAATAAGAGAGGAGACTTCTGCCCCAAGGGCCAGTTTTCTCTGTGATGACAAGTCAAGAGTCTCAGCCTCCTGGATTTGGATCAGAGCACTTGTGCGTGATGTTGACACACGCAATACAGAGACCCTGCAGAAGTTTGAGTGGCTTAGTGATAGCAAACACCATGGATTCCTAGTCATGGAAATTCTCTTCGTGTATCGATGTCACCAGAGTCTATCATTATGAAGGTCTGGTAATGATTGGTTTCTTCCTATCTCATGTCTTTCATCCTTTGGTGAAAAATATTGTTTGCACCTTGCTTTAGAGTGATTCACCCATTAGTGGAGGTGAATCAGCAGTAAGCAGCCATACAACTTTTGTTTGGGATTTGATGTGAAGTTCCCCAGAACAAGGTGAGCTACCCCAGAGGAAAGCCCTGTTCTCTTGCTACTCACCTCTCTGCTGTCTTAGCCAATTGTCAATACCTCCAGATCCAGAAAGGGTGTGAATGAGAGGGCAGAGCAGATTGGAATTGGGAAGGCTGGCATCAGGATGAATTTTCAGGGACCTTATTGGCTTCACTGCAGGGTCATCTGGTCTCTCCCTGAAGGGTTGATAGACTAAAACAATCACTTTCCCTGCTGAAATGGCTTGGTTGCCAACCTTTCTCAATAAGAACAAGACAAGTTGCTTCTTGTGATTGAGTCCTGGTTAGGCAGGTCAGGATGGAAGCACAAACTTTTCATCCAATTCTGTATCCTGGGGTTTGGAATAGAGTCTGGGGCAACAGCTGTAATTGTATAATGACAGATGAAATACTTGCTCTCTCCAGTGGGATGAGAGGGTGGTGAGCTGTTATTGTTATTATTTTTGATTTACAAAAAGAGCAAGTCATAAAGCCCCAGGGCCACTTAGCTAATGGACACATAATTCACCAGGCACTATCTAATGCAGCATGTTATGGGCATTACAGCCAGCTCTCTGCTCCTCTCCAAGCCCTCGTCTGGCTGAACAGTTGGAGCCCAAACCAACACAATCTGGACTGCCCCCAACTGTCCAGGATGTTTGCATTAGGCCTCAACCCACCTCCAGGTGGGTGTTCCCCAACCTGGACTTTCAGATGTTCTTAGACCAGCAAATCTGAATTTGTCAACAATACGAAAAATATGATCTACTCAAGATAGAACTCTGTTGCTAGACATTTGCCTGACCTGTAGTCATTGTAGGAAGTGTAGATATAGGGACCTATCCTCCTACCCAGACTATTCTTCCTCTCAATAAATAAGACCAAGCTATGTGGGTTTATTTGGTCTCTAATGAATCTTTCCCCTTCCATCGTGGCCAGATTCCTCTTCTCATCTTGCTTAAAGTTCTGCTCCTTCTTCAAGCTTCAAGTGCTGCCTCCTCTTTAGAACCTGCTTTGTTTGTCTTAGTTGGAATTAAATTCTTCTCTTTCTGCACTTGCCCCTTTCGTGGCATTTAAACTACACGTAGTGTATTGTGATGTGTAGAGTTCTATCTTTTCTGTTTCCATATAAGTCCCATGAGGACAGGAAATGGGGCCATGAGAGATAAGACTTGTGAAGTGTTCACTAGAGTGAGAACACGGCAGGTACTGCAGGCATGTTTGCTCCCACATTCTCCGCACAGAACCTTGGGACAAAGTAGTCTTTTGTTGAATGTGCATGAAACTGAGAGTAGAATGACAAACTAGCCAAAGTAATAAATCTTAGGATGAAAGTTTTGTGGCACTTCAGAATTATTTGTTTTGAGTGGGGAGAGATAGGGAATAAGCCAATTTTGTTACAATTCAATTTGGAGGGAGCTGTTCCAGATTTAGCTTCACTGAGCACAGGAAATAAATCAGATTGTATCTGATTTAAGTTTCTTGGTTTTGAATATTTGAGATGGGTTCCACCTGTTGTCCTCATCCAGTCTCAGTTGTATCAGAACTATGTGTACCGTCACGAGGATGAGAAAAGTGGGCTGTGTCTTTAATTATGATGTACCCCACACGTGTGGCTCTCCTGTTTGGACCAAAGTGAGTGAGAGAGTCATCTTTGAGATTGGAAATAGTTTGTTATACAGAAGTTTAATTATCATAGTTGTCATAATGGAATTTGGCCTCCAAATCTAGCTGAGCAATTAGAATATTTTACTGCAAAGACAATCTGTTGTGATTGTTTTTGTTTAGTTTTTCAAATAGTCTTGATCTTATTGTTTATCTTCACATAGAACAATGTCAGGGGAAATAAGCTTGGACCATCTGGAGGAGGATTAATAACAGCTGCTGCCCCCACCACCACCAACATCCCCATCTGCACCACTTAATGCTGCCACTATCACTAAGCCATCCAAGAACCCTGAAAGTAATATCTCTCCATATAAGATAAAGAAACTAAAGCCCACAAAGGATAAGTCATTTCACCTCTAGGCTGAAAGCAGAATTCAAAATCAGGCCCACCAACCTTTGAAGTTTGTCTCATTCCTGCCACCTCGCACTTCAGGCCTTCTATTTCCATGAAGCCGGCTGGCTTTAGTGTGTGAGCACATGGCAGTGGTGACTGCCCCTGAGCCAAAGAGGGGCACCACTTGCATTACATGAATTTGGAGACCTTGCTGGAGAGTTTATGGAGGGCTGGGGCTCCTCGTAGCTGAAAGATTCTGCTCTTTTGATATCATGGAAAGAGTTCCTTCATCCCACTCCACAGACCAAGTTGTGGTCATTAAAAGGCGAGTCTGGACAGTGGACCGGATGGTGACCCCCATAGTTTGAGCCCTGGTTTCTTTCCCAGCCTATGCAATTGCTCGGAGATGTAGTAAAAAACTCACTCAGGCGGTGAACTCAAAGCTGTTTACTTAGTGTCTCTGGGCTTCAGCTTCCTTAAAATGAAGCCCATAACATCCCCTTCTTGGGAGGATATAATCATAAAACGACTTTTTAAACAGTGATACCTAGAACCGTACAAGGAATACACTAAGCACTCCATGAATGAGGGTACTAACTAACTAAGTAAAGGAGTACAACCATACCCCCGCTTAGAGGGTTGGTATAAATACTAAATTATAGTGAGAATCCAAGATGGCGGCACAGGTAAACACCTACACTGCTGCCTCGCACAACAATTTCAAAACTACAACTAAAAGACAGAACGGACATCATCCAGAACCACAAGAAAGCTGGCTGAGTGGAAGTTCTACAGCTAGAAGGAAAGAGAGGGGCTCACAGAGACCCAGAGGAGCTGCAAAAAGCTGAGGTACGGAGACGTGCGCCCTGAGAGAGCGGGTGCCTGAGTACCTGGCTGGCTTTCTCTGGCGGGAGGGAAACGGAGACTCCCAACGGCATTGGACCCCTTATTTTACGACACTAAACCCCAGATCCAGCAAAACTCATATGGGGGGAGTTTGGACTGTGAAAAGGGAGAGGTGCACGGAAATTTAGGGGAGTCGCAGAAGATCAGGTCTGGTCTCGCACGCGCACGGTGCTGCGCGGAGGACAGACTGCTGATTGTGCTGCTGGCTTTCGTGAGTGGGCGGGAGACAGACCCACCGAACTGTGCCACTTCTGAGTCCACTGGGCCCCTGTTTCAGGTGAAACCCTGGGGATCTAGACTCTTGTGGTCCTAGTGCTCAGGGGAGCTGGAAAGGCAGCGGTTAGAGGCACTGCAGGTGCCCGCGCGCACAAGGACCACTCCAGGGATTACCCAGTCACGTGAGACTCAGGGGCCGTGGAGGGCGGGGCCGACTGGAAGGCAAGGTGGTCCCTTAAGCCCTGAGACTCCACCCATCCCAAGCTCAACAGAGGCTTCTTCGGTTTTGCATCTGGTATCATAAGGCTGAATCCAACACAGAAGTTTCCCCAGCATAGTGAAAATGCTGAAACAAGGGAAGGGATCACAAACAAAAGAAATGGAGGAAAAAAAACGACTGGATATAGAGTTCAAAACCACGCTTATAAGGTTTTTCAAGAATATGCTAGAAAAATTCGATAAATTTAGTGAGACCCAAGAGGAGATGAAAAAGGACCAACTAGCGATGCAAAAGAGCCAACTAGAGATGGAAAAGGTCCAACTAAAGATGATAAAGGACCAAATAGAAATTAAACATACACTGACTGAAATAAAAAATATTATACAGAGTCCTAACAGCAGACTAGAGAAAGGCAAGAATCAAGTAAAAAATTTGAAATATAAAGAAGCAGACAACATTCAACTGGAAAAGCAAGAAGAGAAAAGAATCCAAAAATGTGAACATAATGTAAGGAGACTCTGGGACAGCTTTAAGCATACCAACATCAGAATTGTGGGGGTGCCAGAAGAAGAGAGAGAGCAAGATACTGAAAACCTGTTTAAAGAAATAATGACTGAAAACTTCCCACATCTGGTAAAAGAAATAGACTTACAAGTCCAGGAAGCACACAGAACCCAATATAAAAGAAATCCAAAGAGGACCACACCAAGACACATCATAATTAAAATACCAAGAGCAAAAGACAAAGAGAGAATATTAAAAGCAGCAAGAGAAAAACAGTTTATTATCTACAAGGGAGAACCCATACGACTGTCAGCTGATTTCTCAACAGAAACGATGCAGGCCAGACGGGAGTGGCAAGAAATATTCAACGTGATGAATAGCAAGAACCTACAACCAAGAATAATCTATCCAGCAAAGCTAACATTCAGAATTGAAGGGCAGATAAAGAGCTTCACAGATAAGAAAAAGCTAAAGGAGTTCATCAACTCCAAACCAGTATTATATGAAATGCTGAAAGGTACTCTTTTAGAAGAGGAAGAAGAAAAAGGTAAAAGGTAAAAAAAATTATGAACAACAAATACATATCTATCAACAAGTGAATCTAAAAATTAAGTGAATTAAAAATTTGATCAACAGAATAAACTGGTGAATATAATAGAATCAGGAGCACAGAAAGGGAGTGGACTGATAATTCTCAGGGGGGAAGGGGTGAGGGGTGTACAGGGAGAGACTGGACAAAAATACACCTATGGATGAGATCAATGGGAGGGAGCTAAGGGCAGGGGGAGGGGTAGGAGCTGGGTGGAGGAGTGCTATGGAGGGGAAAAAAGAGAAACAAATGTAATAATCTGAATAATAAAGATTTAATTTAAAAAAAATAAAAAATAAAAAATAAAAAATAAATAAATACTAAATTATATATAATGAAGACCAAATGGCTATGATAATGTACCACACTGGATGCATACATAGAATTATGACGGGTGATTTTATAGAATATGGATGATGAGTCCTGGAGCAAGTAAATGATTTGTCCTTTTGCTCAATGACAAGAGTGTATTGCTTGCCCCTGAACCATGCAGCCCACTTCTCAGTGCCCCACACAGGGTAGGAAATGCTGGGCATCCAGTAGGAAGGCTAGCTTGATCTCAGCATCTCCGAAGAGAGAGGAGAGGAGAAAAAGAAGGTCCCCCTCGGGAGGTAAAAGTCTCCAATGTTCACTCTGCTGGTGGACCTCAAGCAGCTTTCTTCACTTTAAAGCACTGAAAAGGTAAATCATCCAAATTTTGTATCAAGAGAGACACAAAAGTAGTTAAAACTCAGCTAACACTTGTCAGTTCCAGAAGCACCTCTAGTGTTCACTCAGGCAACCTGGAAGGCGGCTGTTCAATGGGAGTGGTGATTAATGGGTGTAATATGCTAGAGAGGCTCCAGGCTGGGCCTTGATCGCATTAGCTCCCACGCCCTGAAGAGTGATGCATTGATTCAATTCACTGCACATGGTGCATGGGCCTGCTCTGACATGAGGACGTCTCTCTCCAGACACATTTGAGGGTCAGGGAGGGGATCACCAGGAAGCATGCAGGGTGGTAGGGGAGAGTGAGGACATAGGCTGGACTGCTGTCACCCAGGCGTACACAGATCACCTGGGCCTGGAGGGACACAAGGCAAATGGACTTTTCGGTTAAAAACAGACAATCCCTTCGGCCTGGCTGGACACATGTGTCCACTTTAGATGCAGTGGGTGAAGTAGTCATGGGATAAGCAGCGTCAAGAATTTCTGGAACCTGCTCTCTTTATTATTTAAAGCTTCTTTTCTTTTATGATTCTGGCTTGTTTTTCTTGGGAGTTTTGAAATTAGTAAAATCTGCTTACTTACTGTTTTCAAAAGCTTTGACTCACTCAGACAAAGGGAGGTTGTATTCATGGAACAACCATTTGATTAGGAGCCTGGTGACCAAACTAGCTGTGTGCTTTGGGGCAATTTCACTCTTTCACAAACATTTAGGGCCCTCATATGTGCAGCAAGTCCTGCCACCTGCATGGAAGGCGCTGAGATGTGCAAAACAGCCCCTGTCTGCCCCAAAGTGCTTACAACCTTATCCTGTGTCTCACTTGTTTTGTCTGAAAATTGAGAGCCATGGGATGCACCCAACTTCCTCCATCAGCTGTGGCTAGGGTCATGCGGTAAGCACTGAGCACGGCGTCCGGCACGCAGAAGGCACACAGCACATCTGGCAATGATGTGGAAAGTGACTGTGCTTTTCTTTTGTCCTTGTGTATGGAGTGACTCATCAACCAAAGTGCCATCAAGATGTGACCATTAACTTTCCATTTTTATTTTTAAAAGCAAGGCATTAATTACAACCCTTTTTGTTTATCCAAGTATATGGAATTTAATAACCAAATAGATCAATTCAACATCTAAGTAAGTCCGAGGAAGTTGGCAATGAGGACGGACAGGGGCTGACAGCTCCCTCAGTCTGCAGGTGCAGAGGCCTGGTTGCCAGTGTTACTCTGCTTTCATGCCATTAAAAATACATACATAGTGTCCCAAAAAAATGAAGAAAAAAATGTAGCCTTAACTTATCCTAAGGGGGAAAAAATGTAGGTCATGGAGAGACCCTTGGGAAAGATCACTATCGCCTGCCAACCTCTTTTCATCATCTGGAAAGGACGGGAAGGGTCTGCAGAGCCGTGCAGTGGGTGGCCGAGGCTCTGAGTCCCTTCATGACTCATCAGCGAGGAAGAGCAGATGTCGAGTCCTCATAAGCAGGATCAAGGCACTGAAGGGCTCTGAGGCGCAGCCAAATAGCTGGGCCCATGCCTAGAGACCAGGGTGAAAATGGCTTGCAGAAATGGTTTCTCAACCACTATCGATTGCCCACTGGGTGTGAGTGAAAATCTTGGCAGTGTCCTCTGAGGAAGAAGGGGAACTCCCTGGATTCAGAGGCTCCGGTTTGTTTGGCATGAGATGAAAGGGCAAAGCCCGGGAAATGGCTGCTTCCCATATAAATCCCAGTCACACCTGTGCATGCTTTCCCTGGTCGTCCCCTCCTGCCTGACCACCATAGGTTTGTTCAGGAGGAGGCTGAGAGCCACTGAGGCACAGCCACCAAGGAGGGAAGCATCAGTCTGTCCTCAAAGGATACGTGACCCAGGTGGAGTGGCAGCTCCATGCTACAAGGGCCAGGAGAGGAAGCTGTGTTTGTGACGTCTGACCTCTGCTCTGCCTCTGCAGCTTCACAGACAGCACTGCAGCCCCTGAACCGCAAGCAGGGATGGGGTGGCAGTCAAGGGCCTTAACCTGCAGAGTGATGGAAATGCAGTTAACAGAATGTGGCTGCTTTAGGTCAGGATGTTGGTGGCAAACAAGGGTATTAATCAATCTGCAGAACAAAAAGAAATCAAAGATGAATGATGAGGAGGCTGAGGGCAGCTGCCACAATAAAAAAAAAGGCCATGATCCTAGCTTGGAGCCACATTAGACAGAATGTGGAAACAGCATTCGTGGTTACAGGCCAGAATACTAATGTGATCAACCTTGAAAATACAAAAATAAAAGGGCAGATGACATGAGAGGACAGATGCAAGGGATGGACAGGGGAAGGAAGTTCTGGTGTCCTTATCTGCCACAGTGAGAATAGAGGAGATAGTCCCCAGCATGGAAGAACAAGAAATAGGGATCAAATATATTAGTTACATCTACTCATAGAGGACTAAATCTATCACTTTTGATATATGGGGAGGAGGCAGTGAGTGGTAGGAGGAGTAGGTGAGCTAAACCTCTATTTCTCAAAGCAATAAACTATCTAAATTTAATGATTGAAGAATTAATTGTATAAGCTGTGTAGTTAGAGGCATGGAGGTAACTAATAGAAAATTGATTAAAAACAATAGTCCTCCCAACCAAATGGGTATAAATGGTTGTGTTTAGATTGTGGAACTGGGTAAAGAGAGACAAAAACAGAAACTTGGCTTATTGGTTTTCTTTCCTATACTCTTATATATTCTTATTTGTAATAGATTGCATGCATCATTTTGTTGCATGTTTAAATAACAGTAAAAAAAGGGGGGCAAGATGGCAGCATAGATAAACATCTGTACTTGCTGCCTCTCACAACCACATTAAAATTACAACTAAAAGACAGAACAACTATCATCCAGAACCACAGGAAAGGTGGCTGAATGGAAGTTCTATAACTAAAGAGGTAAAGAAGAAAGTGCATTAAGACTGGTAGGAAGTGTGGAGGTGCAGAATAGGCTGGCAACCAGGTGCTCTGCTTTTTTAATTGGGAGGAAGATACAAACTTCTGCTTGCTCTGAACTCCAGTTCCTGGCAAGACACTGGGGAACCCAGAAACATATGGGGAGAAACTGGACTGTCTAGCATCAGGACAGGAACATGAGGGTGGTTTTCTTTCAGATGGAGGTGCTTACAGCAGTTATTGTTCCTATGCTGGGACCTCTCTGGTGCAGGGCTGACTGCTAGCCATTGCTGTTTGCTCTGCCCTGGTGATTCCTTGAGAAGCCACCCCACCCAATTTACAACCCCACCCAGGCTGTGTGCAGTGGCTTTTGCATATGAATGTCCTGTCCTTTCTTGGCCTAAAACCTGTCAAACAGGCAGCAGCTGGGCCAGAAATCCCGAAATCAATCAATCCAGCAGCAACAGCCTGTCTTGCTACACAGCTGGGCCTTGTCTAGGCACTCCCAAACCCGATACAGAGAGGAGGAATCTGCAGATCTCTCTGTAGCTCCTGCTGGATGGCCCCAGACAGTGGCTGACTTTGCATCTCTTTGGAGATCCAAGAGCCAGTGTAACCACTGGTCAATGTGAGACCATACCAGATTACAACTCTTCACATCCATAAGTAACACACTCAAGGGGTAGACTCAGCGAGCACCAAAGCCCCACTGAAGCAAGTCCTGCCCCATAAGAGTGTCTCCTGCATAATAGCTCTTCCATTGTAAACACAGCTGGTCCTCACAGCCAATTGTCCAGGAGGTCAATTCCTCCCAGTGATATCAACAGCAATCAAGTCTTACCTACAATAAGACTGTGCACACAGCCCACAAAGGGGTACATCAAGAGTGTCCACCTCAGGTGATTGGGAAGGCTGAGCCACTGAACCCTATAGGACACCACCTACCACACAAGGCCACTCTATCAACTCAAGGAGACTTAGCAGCTATCCAATATATGGAAACAAACACAGGGAAGAAACCAAAATTCAGAGACCAAAAAAAAAAAAAGTCACAAATGTAAGATATGGATAAAAACAAAATACACAGTTATAAAGTTACTTAAGAATCTTCTAGAAACCTCTGAGGAACTTAGTGAGACTTTTAAGTATCTTAGTGAGAATGACAAAAAAAAAAATAGAAAAGGACCAGTCAGAAATTAAGCATACACTGAATGAAATAAAGAATAATATACAGGGCTGAGTTTGGCTCAGTGGATAGAGCATCGGCCTGCGGACTGAAAGGTCCCAGATTCGATTCCGGTCAAGGGCACGTACGTTGGTTGTGGGCACTTCCCCAGTAGGGGGTGTGCAGGAGGCGGCTGATCAATGTCTCTCTCTCATCGATGTTTCTAACTTTCTATCCCTCTCCCTTCCTCTCTGTGAAAAATCAATAAAATATTTTTTTTAAAAAAAGAATAATATACAGGGATTCACTAGCAGACTAGAGGATCCCAAGAATCAAGGCAAATATTTGAAGTATGGGGAAGCAAAAAACACCAAACCAGAAGAGCAAAAAGAAAAAAGTATCCAAAAATATGAAGATAGTATAAAGAGCCTCTGGGACAACTTCAAGCATACCAACATCCGAATTATGGGGGTGCCAGAAGAAGAGAGATAACCTATCTGAAGAAATAATGACAGAAAACTTTTCCTACCTGGTGAAAGAAATAGACTTACAAGTCCAGGAAGTACAGAGAACCCCAAACAAAAGGAATCCAAAGAAGACCACACCAAGACACATCATAATTAAAATGCCAAGGGCAAAAGACAAAGAGAGAATCTTAAAAGCAGCAAGAGAAAAAGAGTTAGTTACCTACAAGGAAGTACCCATATGACTCTCAGTTGATTTCTCAACAGAAACTATGTAGGCCAGATGTGAGTGGCAAGAAATATTCAAAGTGATGAATAGCAAAGACCTACACTCAGGATTACTCTACCCAGCAAAGCTATCATTTAGAATTGAAGGTCATATAAAGAGCTTCACAAATAAGAAAAATCTAAAGGAGTTCATTACCACCAAATCAGTATTATATGAAATGCTAAAGGATATTCTTTACGAAGAAGAAAAAGAAAAAGGTAAAGGTAAAAAAAAGTATGAATAACAAAGTGGCAACAAATACATATCTATCAACCAGTGAATCTAAAAATCAAATGAATTAAAAATCTGATGAAGAAAACAAACTTGTGAATGTAATAGAATCAGGGGCATGGAAAGGGAGCAAACTGATAATTCTCAGGGAGGAGGTGTGTGGAATGTGGGAAGAGATTGGACAAAGAGCTTACACCTGTGGACGAGGACAGTGGACAGGTGAGGGCCTGGGGTGGGGTGGGAACTGGGTGAAGGGGAGCTTATTGGTGGGGGGGAAGAGGAACATCTGTAATAACCTGAATAATAAAGATGAAGGAAGGAAGGAAGGGAGGGAGGGAGGGAGGGAGGAGGGACCCCCAGCCAGTTACTTAACTTCAGTGACCCTCAATTTCCTGATCTGTAAAATAAGGTTAGTAAAACCTCCTCCCAGGGGAGCTTAAAGAATAACACACACAAGGCATAGTATCCTGCCTGCTATGGTGTGGAGTAGGAGGGAGGGTGTAGAGGGCAGAGGTGTCCAATCACCCAGCCCAGAGGGCTCACAGGCTGGTATTCTAGCCCCTGGGGCCCAGAACACCACCACAAGTATCAGGAAGAGAGGTCCTAACCACCTGGGAGAAGGCAAGGGATTGAATCTGGTTGGCCAAAGAGCAAGAGTGTCCAGCATCCATGTGTCCAGGCATTATTCTGTCAGTAAGCTGGCTGGGATGCCTCGTAACATTGTAAATAATCAAAGAACACTGAATCACAGAGAATCATAGGGAATGGTTTCTTTGTGCTAATTTTATTTCCCAGTACAGACCAGATTGACTCTCCATCTCTTTTCAGCATGACCCTGATTTCTAATTTCTCAGTTGTATGCTAGAGGCAGAGAGAGGTTAAGTGATTTTCCCACAAGCCTTTGGTATGGTTACTTTTTATAGGGGTGAAATCTCTGTGGCTGTGTCAAGGCCTCCTCCATGGTAACCCTTTAGCAAGTTTCAAGGGAAATTGTGAGATTTGAAGACACGCAGACTTGGTAATATATCCCCCCTCTGAATGAAAAGCCCAGCTGCTTATGCTCCAAGTCTCAGTTTCTTCACCTGTCAAGTGAGTTAAGTGACATCCAGCCTGTTGGACTGTTGATGGGCATATAGCATATGTGTGTCAATTCTCAACAATGCCTGGCACACCATAGGGACACAATATGAGGTACTGTTATTTCTATTATCTCCATAGGGACCCTTACAATTGGCAAACTCTTTGAAGTTCCTCTTCTTGATTGTTTCTTTATAGACTTGATTTCACAGACCAGTAAATTTCCAAAAAACAAGAGACCAATATAGAGTTGACAACTTGTATTTTGCTGAGTGAGGCCATTAAAAACAAACAAACAAACTATACCATCCATTAGCAACATACTCTAATAAAAGAGCTATTTTAGTATACATACAGAGGACATAACATCAGAATAAAGGGCAGTCTTTTAAAATTGGAAATGATATTTGTAAAATATTCACTATGCTATTATTTTTCCTCATTTCTCCATAGATTGGTGGAAACCTTGTCATAAACTGACAACTCTCTGCAGATACACAGTTGGGAATAACCTGCTCGGGAAAACAAATGAGGCAGATGCATCATTATCTCCATTTTACAGATGGGCAAACTGAGTCAAGGGGAGGCAAACTAACTTCTGATGTTCATTAGAGTTCTATTATTACCATAATTTTCATAATCATCAGAACCCTTAATGGAGTCTATTTCCTCAGAGCCAATCACTGTGCTAAGTACCTTCCAAGCATTCCTTCATCTAATCCTCACGACAACCCCATGACAGAGGATGCTGTTATCCCCAACCTACAAATGAAGTGTAGGTTAGGAAGATCACACACACAGTACGTAGCAGAGCCAGAATTCAAGGTCACACACATAGGAAGTAGCAGAGCCAGAATTCAAACCCAAGTTTAAACAGCTCCAACGCTGCTGCATGTTTCAGATTATATCTTCCCAAGGTCAGCATCTGGTAAGAGGGAAAATTGGCTCCCTATCCTAAACCTTCTGCCTCCAGACACACTGCTCTTCTCATCATGAAAAGTCTGAGGAACCCACTGCAGAAAGCAGGGTCTGCCTCTCCCTGTTGCTCTGATCTGTCTGGACACACCATCACTTTGGCTCCATTACCCTTGATGGTGGGAGCCCAGGGCTGGGAGTCAGAAGCCAGGTGAAAATTGCAGAGGAACTGCCCCTGACCTTGCCTGCCAGATTTTCATTATCAACAAGGAACTAAGGGCGTTGCCGCTTCTGCCTGTGCAACATTCAGCCAAGCGAGGCACAGAAGCTCTTGGCACACTATTCTGAACAGATTAAGACTCTGGCCGATTCTGGGCGAGGTGGAGCTCCAGTACTACTAGATGGAATCTGTCTTGTGACTCAGGAGCCAACACTGCATCCATGTCCTTTGCCCACATGGATGACAGCTCCCATTTTACAAGTAAAGAATGAAGTAGAAAGAGTGAGCTGTTTGTAACCTTCTACTTAACTGAATATTAATTAGGCATAGTAACCCCATGAGTGCCAGGTAATACAAGTCTCTGCCCTTCACTCCACAGTTTAGATGGCCCCAGTGTGAGCCTTCCTACAGCCACAGGGAAAGGGGTCCATGGGCCGAGGGCATGCCCAGCAGGAGCCCACACACTTCCATCTAGACCTTATTCCTGGAACACGAAGGACAGAATTCCCTGCTTGAACAGCCTGGAGCCATATCCAGGGCCTGAATTGGCCTTTTACCCAACCCGCAGAGGTCAGGATATGGCTCAGACTTGACACAAAGGTCATTATTTTAAAGTCTGTCTGTGGATTGAAGATCTATGTTCCTTGCCCCACTGAACATAGACTGGGGTTTATACCCGTTCTGCTCCCAGCTTTTCCCTATTGATGTCAGCAGGAATATGGAGAATTGTTCTCTAAGTAAATTTAACTGAATGAACTTGGGCCTCAGGGTCACTAGGCTCAGTGGCAGGTAGTGGGGATGGGGTTGACACATGGGCTAGAAATAGGAAGATCAAGTGAAATCTTCACAATGAGACACATCCCTGACCCCACCCTGCCACAGAATGACTGTGGCCTGGCATTTGCCCTGTAAAACAGAGATGGACTCTTCTTCTCTCAAGAGAATGAACAGATGCCAAGAACAGACCTTGGAGACTGACTTCTGGGGTCCTTCAGTGAAGCAGTTGGTTGCTCTCTGATCGTCCATGCTGAGGCAGCATTCCTCGGGCAGTAAGCTGGTGCTGCAATCACTCACCTGGACATGCCCTCGACTCTCTCCCTTCTCTTCTCCTTGCACACTCAATTACACATCTCTGTGTTATCTTGCAGTCCTCCAAAGTTCTTCTGGAAAGCTTGTTTTCCACCTCTGCAAGAGGACAATCACTTGCTTTGTCCTTTAATTTCAAACTCCATCACTTTCACACAATGACCTTGCTCCATTTGTCTTTAATAGAAGTCACCTAATAAAAGCCACCCTCATCTCCCCTGAATCCCCAAAGCTAGACCTACCCTGCAGCTGCACCAGCTCATTCCCTCTGCTGTGATGGACAAGGCATCCTTCCTCCTGCCCGAGCCCTCTTCCTTTTCTCCTCCTCTCACCCATCTAGGACTTTACTCCTACAATGATCTCCTTTCTCACATCTTCAGCCTCTCTGTCTGCTCAGTCATCCCTATCAGCAGTTTTCCATCTTTAAATGTCAATCGTTCCCTCCTCCATATTTGCCCAGCTACAGCCCTTTCGGATCTCCTTCACAAGACTTACTGAAAATGTCAGCCACGCTCAATCATGCCCCCTTTACCACTTCCCATTCACTCTTTTAAACTTAATTATTTAAAATCTCTTTCAGGTTATTGTCTCATGTGTTATGGCCTCTGATATTCCAATTTTTTTATTCTTGTATTACTTATTAATTATTGCATTATTTTCCACATGAGCAACTGTAAATCTGGTATTTTTTACAACCAGCTTGGTATTTTTTTCTAATTATTCTTTATTGTTGAGATTATTACAGATGTCCCTTTCCCTCTCCACCCCCATGTAGCTCCTCTCCACCCCGTTCCAACCCCAGCCCACGCCCATGCCACCCTATTGTCTATGTCCATAGGTAATGCATACATGCATATAAGATCTTTGTCTAATCTCTTCCTACACCCCACACACACCCTTCCCTCTGAGATTCATCAGTCTGTCCCATTTCCATGCCCTTGATTTTATTCCATTCACCGGTTTATTTTGTTCATCAGATTTTTTATTCCTTTGATTTTTAGATTCAAAAATCTAAAAAAAAATTGATAGATTTTTTGTTGCCACTTTGTTCTTCATATTTTTTATTTTTACCTTTTTCTTTTTTATCCTCTTCTTAAAGAATACCCTTCAGCATTTCATATAATACTGATTTGGTGGTGATGAACTCCTTTAGCTTTTTCTTGCCTGGAAAGCTCTTTATCAGATTTTCAATTCTAAATGATAGCTTTGCTGGGTAGAGTAATCTTGAGCGTAGGTCCTTGCTATTCATCACTTTGAATATTTCTCAACACTCTGTCTGGCCTGCATAGTTTCTGTTGAGAAACCAGCTGAAAGTTGTATGGGTGCTCCATTGTAAGTAACTAACTGTTTTTCTCTTGCTGCTTTTAAGATTCTCTCTTTGTCTCTTGCCCTTGGCATTTTATTTATTTATTTATTTATTTTTCCTTTGTCTGGGAATTTTTATTTATTTTTTATTTCTTTACTTATTTTTTTTCTTTTTATTAATTTTTTATATATATCTCCCCATTGCCCCCCCTCCCTCCCAGGCATACCCCAACCTCCCAGGGTCTGTGATCATTGGTTATGCTTATATGCATGCATACAACTCCTTTGATTGATCACTTATCTACCTCACCTAACTTTAATCTTTCTCCTGTAATTTCAGTCTGTTTGATGCTTTATGATTTTTGTCCCCCTGAGAATTATCAGTTCACTCCCTTTCTGTGCTCCTGATTCTATTATATTCACCAGTTTATTCTGTTGATCAAATTTTTAATTCACTTAATTTTTAGATTCACTTGTTGATAGATATGTATTTGTTGTTCATAATTTTTTGGCTTTTACCTTTTTCTTCTTCCTCTTCTAAAAGAGTACCTTTCAGCATTTCATATAATACTGGTTTGGAGTTGATGAACTCCTTTAGCTTTTTCTTATCTGTGAAGCTCTTTATCTGCCCTTCAATTCTGAATGATAGCTTTGCTGGATAGAGTATTCTTGGTTGTAGGTTCTTGCTATTCATCACGTTGAATATTTCTTGCCATTCCTGTCTGGCCTGCATCGTTTCTGTTGAGAAATCATCTGACAGTCATATGGGTGCTCTCTTGTAGGTAATGAACTGTTTTTCTCTTGCTGCTTTTAATATTGTCTCTTTGTCTTTTGCTCTTGGTATTTTAATTATGATGTGTCTTGGTGTGGTCCTCTTTGGATTCCTTTTATTTGGGGTTCTGTGTGCTTCCTGGACTTGTAAGTCTATTTCTTTTACCAGATGTGGGAAGTTTTCAGTCATTATTTCTTTAAATAGGTTTTCAGTATCTTGCTCTCTCTCTTCTTCTGACACCCCCACAATTCTGATGTTGGTACGCTTGAAACTGTCCCAGAGTCTCCTTACATTATCTTCACATTTTTGGATTCTTTTCTCTTCTTGCTTTTCCAGTTGAATGTTTTCCGCTTCTTTATATTTCAAATTTTTTACTTGATTCTTGCCATCCTCTAGTCTGCTGTTAGGACTCTGTATAATATTTTTTATTTCAGTCAGTGTCTCTAGTATGTCCTTTTTCATTTCCTCTTGGGTCTCACTAAATTTATCCAACTTTTCTAGCATATTCTTGAAAAACCTTATAAGCGTGGTTTTGAACTCTATATCCAGTCGTTTTTTTCCCGCCATTTCTTTTGTTTGTAATCCCTTCCCTTGTCTCGGCATTTTCACTATGCTGGGAGAACTTCTGTGTTGGATTCAGCCTTATGATACCAGACTTGCAAAACCTAAGAAGCCTCTGTTGAGCTTGGGATGGATGGAGTCTCAGGGCTTAAGGGACCGCCTTGCCTTCCAATCGGCCCCGCCCTCCACGGCCCCTGAGTCTCACGTGACTGGGTAATCGCTGGAGCAGTCCTTGTGCCCGAGCACCCACAGTGCCTCTAGACCACTGCCCCTCCGGCTCCCCCTGCGCACCAGGACCACACAAGACTAGGTCCCCAGGGTTTCGCCCAAAACAGGGGCTTAGTGGAGTCAGAAGTGGCACAGTTGGGAGGGTCTGTCTCCCACCAACTAGCGAAAGCCAGCGGCACAATCAGCAACCTGTCCTGTGCACAGTGCTGTGTGTGCCACCAGGCCTTTGATCTTTTGCGCCTCCCCTAAATTTCCATGCACTTCTCCCTTTTCACAGTCCAAACTCCCCCCATATGAGTTTTGGCTGGATCTGGGGTTTAGTGTTGTAAGATAAGGGGTTCAATGCCTTTGAGAGTCTCTGTTTCCCTCCTGCCAGAAAAAACTAGCCAGGTACTCCGGCACCCGCTCTCTCCATGCACGCGTCTCCGTACCTCAGCTTTTTGCAGCTCCCTTGGGTCTTTGTGAGCCCCTCTCTTTCCCTCTAGTTGTAGAACTTCCACTCAGCCAGCTTTCCTGTGGTTCTGAATGATGTCCGTTCTGTCTTTTAGTTGTAGTTTTGAAATTGTTCTGCGAGGCAGCAGTGTAGGTATTTACCTATGCCGCCATCTTGGATTCTCTTGCCCTTGGCATTTTAATTATGATGTGTCTTGGTGTGGTCCTCTTTGGGTTCCTCTTGTTTGGGCCTCTCTGTGCTTTCTGGACTCATAAGTCTATTTCTTTCACCAGGTAGGAAAAGTTTTCTGTCATTATTTCTTCAAATAGGTTTCAATATCTTGCTCTCTTTTCTGCTGGTACCTCCATAATTTGGATGTTGTTATGCTTGAAGTTGTCCAAGAGACTCCTTACACTATCTTCACATTTTTGGATTCTTTTTGCTTTTTTCTCCTCTGGTTGGGTGTTTTTTGCTTCCTCATATTTCAAGTCATTGATTTTATTCTTGGGATTCTCTAGTCTATTGTTGAATCCCTATATATTATTCTTTATTTTAGTCAGTGTATGCTTAATTTCTGACTGATCCTTTTCCATTTTTGTTTTGTTTTGTTTTGTTTTGTTTTGTAATTCTAACTAAGGTCCTTGAAAGTCTCACTAAGTTTCTTTGGAGGTTTCTAGAAGATTCTTGAGTAATCTTATAACTATGGTTTTGAACTTTATATCCAGTAGTTTGCTTTCTTCTATTTTTTACATTTGTGACACGTTTCTTTGTCTTTGCATTTTGACTGCTTCCCTGTGTTTGTTTCTATGTATTAGGTAGCTGCTAAATCTCCTTAAGTTGATAGAGTAGCCTTGTATAGTAAGTATCCTATAGGGCTCAGTGGCTCAGCCTTCCCAATCACCTGAGGTGGACACTCTTTGTGCACCCCTTTGGGACTGTGTGCACAGTCTTATAGTTTAGTCTTGATTGCTGTTGGTATCACTGACAGGAATTAACCTCTAGGCCAATTGGCTGTGGGGACCAGTTGTGACTACAGTGGGAAAGCTGCTGTGTAGGATACACCTTTATAGAGCAGGACTTGCTTCAGTGGGACTTTGGTGCTTGCTGAATTTGCTCCTTGAGTATGTTGCTTATGTATGTGAATAGTTGTAATATAGTATGGTCTCACATTGACCATTGCTTTTGGGTCTCCAGGGAAGTGCAAAGTCAGCCACTGCTTGGGGCCATCCAGCAGAAGCTACAAAGAGACCTGCAGATTCTTCCTCTTTGTATAAGGTTTAGAAATGCCCAGATGAGGCCCAGCTGTGAAACAAGGCATGTTGTCACTAGTGTCAGTTCTAGGGCCTTTTATTGATAAGCTTGGGCTCCCTGGCCCAGCTGTAGCTCATTTGACAGGTTTTAGGCTAAGAAAGGACAGGCCATTCATATGCAAAAATCCAGTGCACACAGCTTAGGTGGGGTTGTAAATTAGGTGAGGTGGGGTCTCAGGGAGGCACCAGGGTGGAGCAAACAGCAATAGCTGTCAGTCAGCCTTGTAGCTGGGAAGATCCCAGCACAGGAACAATGAAAGCACCTCCATCTGGAAGAAAGCCATCCCCAATTCATGTCTCAATGCCAGAGAGTTCATTGTCTCCCTGTATGTGTCTGGGTCCTCCAGAGACTTGTCCTGCACTGAAGCTCAGAGGAAATGGGAGTTTGTAAGTTCAGTTTGTGGGCCAGCCTTTTAAGAGGAGCATTTGGGTCTCCAGTGGTCTCTGTGTCACTCAGCCACAATCTGCACTTTTTTTTTACAGCCCATAGTTCTTAAGCATAGGGGCACTTTTTCCCAGTTCTGGAACCCTGGGCTGGGGTCTGGTGTGGGTCTGGGACACCTTGTTTCTCTGGACAGCCTCTGCAGAGGTGATCTGCCTCCCAATTAAAAAAGTGACATACCTGGGTGCCGGACACCTCATTCCATGCCTCTACACATCCTACCAGTCTGAGTGTGCTTTCTTCTTTACTTCTCTAGTTGCAGTACTTCCATTCAGCCAGTTTTCCAGTGGTTCTGGATGATGGTTGTTCTGTATTTTAGTTGTAATTTTGATGTGGTTGTGGGAAGCAGTGAGGACAGGCGTTAACCTATGCTGCTATTTTGGTTCTCCTGATACTCCAGTATTTTAATGTATTTTTCTCATTTTATTATGGAGTTGTTTTGCTTTGTTCTGTTTTAACTGTAAGCCTATCTTCATCAGGGGTTGTTGCCTGGAGCATTCCATGTGCCTTGGGTGGTGAAGATGTGTTTACAGCATGGTTTTCTACATGCCTGTGCTAGAGTTGTTGGGCTTCACTGGTTCTGAACTGGTTTTGATAAGAATTCCTTGGTTTGGGTTTCTGCATGTCAAGGATACATGTATGGTCCAAGCACGGGTTTGGTTTCTCCATTTCTTTCACATGACTCTTTCCCCATCTATGGTTAGGTGGTGTGCTTTCCGGCTATCACCCAGGAGTAGGAGTAGCTTCTCTAGTTTGTTTCCAACACAGCAGAGCTCTTTGTTTATCTCGTCCTTTATGCGCATACCAGTAAATAAAGGCGAGGAGAGCCGGTTGTTTCTTTAAGGTTTGATAGTAACAGGAATGACACTCACAGGACAGGATTTTTTCAAAGAAACAATTATTTAATTTCTGATCACCCTGTTTTTCTCCTTCTAATCTTCCTTCCTATCTTCCCCCCTTTTATTTTTCCTTCTCTTCTCTCTATATTTCCTCTTCCTGGGGCTTAGTAGTATTACAGCAAGCTCTATCTTGATTGACATTAATTTTCTCTGGCAAGCCCTGTGCTTTTCTAAAAGCTTGAGGGTATATTTGTAATTCATGCAGATCAGTATCTTTAACCAGTTGTCTTTTTCCTACACATATTTCTTCCCTCTTTTCATTCCTTTTTTTTTTAACACAGAATTACCCCAAAACAAATGAACAACAAGCCAAATTATTTATTTATTTATTTATTTATTTATTTATTTATTTATTTGGAAATCAGAAAAAGTGCTGATTATGACACATGGCACTCCTGTGTCTCTTTTCTCTCACCCCATTTGCCAATGGGGCTTTTTCTCCTTTGGTTTCCATCACAGTACACATACTTGGGCTACATTTTAAGGGCCTCAGGAAACCAATATGCCTGAGTTTTCTAAATTCCCCATAAATGCATTGTTTTGGGATGAAACCATCTTCATTGCTCAGTTTCTATGCTTTGGACTGCTCTCAGTTATCTCTTCCATCTGGGATCAAAGCCCATTCAATGGCCGGGTGGGGGGATTGAGGAGCAGAGAGGAAGATACTGGTATCTCCCTTTCTCTGTGTGTTTCCTGGAAAAGGTTCCATTTCCCCTTTGCCCCCTTCCATATTATTTTATTTCTCTTCGGGACATGACCCCTGCCTTTCTCTTCATCAATTGTCATAAATAGCTTTGGCCCTAGGAATTAGGTTTAAGGAGTCTTGACAAAAGGAGGGAAAAGATAGCTCATTCTTGACTCTTGTAAAGCCTTCCCTTAAGATGTTATGAAAAGGTAAGGCCTTTCTTGAAGAGGTGGCTTGTGGGACCTGAGGTAGGATTCTCCTTCCTAGCAGGTGTGAGCTTCCTGAGTCCATACCCTTGGCTGTGTGGGAAGTGGATATTGCCACCTCCCAAGTCACATGCAAAGTACTACCTTTTTAAACTTGAGATTGTAGACATGACCTGTGAGCCCAACTATCCCATCTTCTCTTTTTACCCGTGGGAGCACTGACGCCTGGGAGGTGATGCAAGCAGAGAGTTAGGTGGTGACTCAGCAGCACAGTCTCTTCTGACATCTCTTGCTTGTCTAATTCACATCACCTCTGAATTCCTGACCAAAGACGTAAGGTCTAAGACCACCCAGAACATTTTGTTGTCCCCTCAAGTCTCACAAAATGTGTGGAAACAAAATGCGTTTTAATTTGCTTGGTTTGCACGGGCACCTGCATGCCTCCAGCTACTCCAGAAAGTGTTTTTAGGAATGGGTGAGAGGACTATTACAAAATCAAACCAGCAATTATCAGGTATTACAACTCCCCAAAGTTTAATCATCACTAATCTACATGGCCTATGATGAAAGAAAAGAATGTCGGAAACTAAAAATTCGGTGGCTAGGGACTAAAATTATGTGTCACCAAACACCAATTTATGAAATGTATTTTTTTAAAAACTTGGTTTCCAAATGTTCAATGAGGCAGAATTGTAAATATTTACACTACTCTCTTGCCTAGGAATGTCTTTGAAAATCAGCATAAGGGTAAAAAAGGAACAGGGATTAAGATGTACAAATTGCCAGTTATAAAAACAGTGTTAGGGATATAAAGTACAGCACACAGAATATAGTCAATAATGTTGTAATAACTATGTTCGGTGTCAGATGGGTTCTAGATTTATCAAGGTGATCGCTTAATAAATCATAAATGTTTAATCGCTATGTTGTACACCTGAGATTGTATGTCAACTGTAATTGAAAAATATATATATTTAGTTCATTTCAAAAATCAGCATGGCCTACTGGCCAGGAACATGGCCCAGATTTCCACTTAGTAGCTAGTTACGTAACTTCTGTAAGCCTTGCATTCTTCATTAGTAAAATAAAGCTATTAGTCCCTTTCTCATATGGTCAAGGCCAGGACATTGGATTATAACTCAGCATTGGTGTGGGCCCTGGTCACTTTTAATGAACTAAAGTCATAGGCCAGACAAGGAGAGGGTTTCCAGAGGAGGACCACTAAGGCTAAACAGTCTTGAGTGTCTTAGGTGATCCCTGTCCAGGCAACACAAAGGAGACCCCGTGAGGAGACAGGAGACTGGACCAAGCTTAGGCTCTGCAGGAGTGATCTCAAAGGTCTAATTAGCAGTGATCCATGTGGGATATGCATGACAAATGGCCCCAGACCCTCTGCTTGGATTTCTCCAACACGGGGAACTCTCCACCTCCTACAGCAGCCTATCTCAGTGTTCTTGCTTTCAATGACATGAAACCTGCTACCTTCTCTCCCTCTGATCTCTCAAGGAGTGAGCTGCCCCTCTTCTACCCAGAGGGCAGCTCTTAAGAGCTCCCATGTGTCCCCTTAATCTTCTCTGTTCCCCGATCCCTCCTCCTTCAGTTGTTCCTCATGTAACCTCATTTCAAGCATGAATAAATAGGAATTGGGTGTTCCCCATCTGGCATCTGTTATGAAACTAGTGAAACTGACACTATTAATAAGTGCTCATCTTGAGTGAGTGATGATAAAGCCTCTTCACTGAAGAATGGGCTCCTATCCATGCTCCTGTCTACAGAACCCAGTCCCCAGTCAAGGGCTGCAGCTGCAGGATGAAGTGACTGTCAAGATCTCCTCCTGTTGAGGCATGTGTTTTGACAGATTATCCCAGCACATTTCAGATTAGAAGTGAAGTTGGTGCTAGAAAGATTTTATGATTCTACTCCTTCCTTCCTTCCATCATTCCTTCTTTCCTCCTTCCCGTCCACACTGTAGACACTCTGAACTCCCCCAACTTTCTTCAGAGGCCCAGTCAGGCTCCCTATTCTGGTTTCCTTATATAAGCCCTGGCCTTCAACTTGTTTTCTTCTTCTCTGGGTTGTCACCACTGCCACTCTATCCCCAGCCTTCTGTTCCCCACCCAATCTCCACCATTTTCTACTCACCCACCTTCATGCAAATACACAGGTTTTGAGTTCTCCACGTCTTAACTGCTCAGCACCTCAGAAAACCAGCAGCGTGGAAGAATGGCAGAGGGTAGATGGCAGGAAGATCTCACAGTTCTAGAAACATCTGTTTCCAGATGCCCTTCTTGAGACAGAAAATGGTAATTCCATTGTTCTTCCATCCTCTTACTCTGAGAGGGGAGATCCTCCCTGACTACCCACGCAATCAGAGTTAGAAGAGTAGTGGAGACAGGACGTTGGTAATCGAGAGCTTGAAAACCTTCCATAATGCAGGGTGGCTAGCCAGTTTCAGAGGTTCTATCTGAGGGCAACCAAAGCAGGGGATGGAATGGTTTGGGGGACCCAAATGATCTCAGTAGGACTGAAGCATCTCAAATCAATGGTTCTAACTCTAAGAAATTCAGCCTCAGGAGGAATCCAAGATGGCGGCATAGGTAAACACCTACACTGCTGCCTCGCACAACAATTTCAAAACTACAACTAAAAGACAGAACGGACATCACCCAGAGCCACAGGAAAGCTGGCTGAGTGGAAGTTCTACAACTAGAGGGAAAGAGAAGGGCTCACAGAGACCCAGAGGAGCTGCAAAAAGCTGAGGTACGGAGACGTGCGCCCTGAGAGAGCGGGTGCCTGAGTACCTGGCTGGCTTTCTCTGGCGGGAGGGAAACAGAGACTCCCAACGGCATTGAACCCCTTATCCTACGACACTAAACCCCAGATCCAGCCGAAACTCATACGGGGGGAGTTTGGACTGTGAAAAGGGAGAGGTGCACGGAAATTTAGGGGAGTCGCAGAAGATCAGGTCTGGTCTCACACGCGCACGGTGCTGCGCGGAGGACAGACTGCTAATTGTGCCGCTGGCTTTCGCGACTGGGCGGGAGACAAACCCTCCCAACTGTGCCACTTCTGAGTCCACTGGGCCCCTGTTTCAGGCAAAACCCTGGGGACCTAGACTCGTGTGGTCCTGGTATACAGGGGAGCTGGAAAGGCAGCGGTTAGAGGCACCGCGGGCACGCGCACAAGGACCGCTCCAGCCATTACCCAGTCACGTGAGACTCAGGGGCCATGGAGGGCAGGGCCGACTGGAAGGCAAGGCGGTCCCTTAAGCCCTGAGACTCCACCCCTCCCAAGCTCAACAGAGGCTTCTGCGGCTTTGCTTCTGCTATCATAAGGCTGAATCCAACACAGAAGTTTCCCCGGCATAGGGAAAATGCCAAGACAAGGGAAGGGATCACAAACAAAAGAAATGGAGGAAAAAAAACGACTGGATATAGAGTTCAAAACCACGCTTATAAGGTTTTTCAAGAATATGCTAGAAAAGATGGATAATTTAGCGAGACCCAAGAGGAGATGAAAAAGGACCAAATAGAAATTAAACATACACTGACTGAAATAAAAAATATTATGCAGAGTCCTAACAGCAGACTAGAGAAAGGCAAGAATCAAGTAAAAAATTTGAAATATAAAGAAGCAGACAACATTCAACTGGAAAAGCAAGAAGAGAAAAGAATCCAAAAAATGTGAACATAATGTAAGGAGCCTCTGGGACAGCTTTAAGTGTACCAACATCAGAATTGTGGGGGTGCCAGAAGAAGAGAGAGAGCAAGATACTGAAAACCTATTTAAAGAAATAATGACTGAAAACTTCCCACATCTGGTAAAAGAAATAGACTTACAAGTCCAGGAAGCACACAGAACCCCATATAAAAGGAATCCAAAGAGGACCACACCAAGACACATCATAATTAAAATACCAAGAGCAAAAGACAAAGAGAGAATATTAAAAGCAGCAAGAGAAAAACAGTTCATTACCTGCAAGGGAGCACCCATACGACTGTCAGATGATTTATCAACAGAAACGATGCAGGCCAGACGGGAGTGGCAAGAAATATTCAACGTGATGAATAGCAAGAACCTACAACCAAGAATAATCTATCCAGCAAAGCTAACATTCAGAATTGAAGGGCAGATAAAGAGCTTCACAGATAAGAAAAAGCTCAAGGAGTTCATCAACTCCAAACCAGAATTATATGAAATGCTGAAAGGTACTCTTTTAGAAGAGGAAGAAGAAAAAGGTAAAAGCCAAAAAATTATGAACAACAAATACATATCTATCAACAAGTGAATCTAAAAACTAAGTGAATTAAAAATTTGATCAACAGAATAAACTGGTGAATATAATAGAATCAGGAGCACAGAAAGGGAGTGGACTGATAATTCTCAGTGGGGAAGGGGTGAGGGGTATACAGGGAGAGACTGGACAAAAATCATACACCTATGGATGAGATCGATGGGAGGGAGCTAAGGGCAGAGGGAGGGGTGGGAGCTGGGTGGAGGGATACTATGGAGGGGAAAAAAGAGAAACGAATGTAATAATATGAATAATAAAGATTTAATTTAAAAAAAGAAAGAAATTCAGCCTCACACTGACCTGGCTCAAATTTACATATTTCACACTTCACTGTGCAATGTGTGTGTGTCGAGGAGGGCTAGATTGTCAAATGCATGATCATATAGACATGCTCTTCTCACTGTGCCTCACAGACAGAGGAACAGTATCTCTTTTCTCAACCAAACTCTTCATACAAGGTGAAAAAGAAACATATTCTCATGATAGCATGTCATCTGTGTACTTATTATTTTTATCTATAGTAAGAAGCTTTTGGGCTTAAAAAGAGCAGTTTATGTGTTAGAAAAATTTTTAATGTATTTAAATAAAATACACTGAATTTGGATTTAAATACATAAATATACCCTAACATTTGCTAGTAGAAAACAGTATTATGGTTGGAAGCTTGAAAATATTGGTCCTTGCTTTGCTGGACATGCTTTCATAACTCTTATAAACTGGGACCTAAAACTGCAAGTTGAAATTGAGTCACTGTTTCTGCCATATGCTTCTGGAGCAAACTGGGAATGAGAACGAGGGCAGAAGACCTCCTCCGGTTATCTTCCTGGAAGCCATTTACCACTAAAACAGAAAATGAGCCTTGTGGTACATACATTCCATAAAGGGTAGCAAGTTTCCCTCCTTGTAACCATATGTTAGAAGTGCTCATATTCCAGAGATTTGAAGGTGACCTGTAATGTTTCCTAAACTAGAGCAAATGTATCCAGGAAGTGGATGGGCCAGGCCTCTGTCCACACAAGGCTTCTTTCCAGGATGTGGGAGCACATCATAGAGAGAAGCCAGCAGGTCCTGCAGGGAGACTTGATGAGTACCCATGTGCCAGATGAGCACCATACCCTGTGATGAGCATGCACAATTAGGCACATAAATATATAAATGTATTTCTCTCAGTGTTTTATGTTTAAGTGTGTGTGAGGGGGCGTATATTTACACAACAAATGTTTATTAAAAGGCTACCATATGTTAGCACCAAGTGCTTCAGGGAAATGTTGAGTCCCTGCTTTTAAGGCATTCACAGCCTACATAACAGTTGGTATTAAAAAAAAAAATCTGAGGGTGCCCAGCCAGCTTGGCTCAGTGGTTGAGCATCATGTTTCGATTCCCAGACAGGGCATATACCCGGGTTTTGGATTTAATTCCCAGTGTGGAGTGTGCAGGAGGCAACCGATCAATGATTCTCTCTCATCGTTGATGTTTCTCTCTCTCCCTGCCCTTTCCTCTCTGAAATCAATAAAAATATATTTAAAAAGAAACATTCTAGGCTGAGGAGTGGGCAGAGGAGTTATGAGTCACCTGTATCAGGTACTGATGGGCATCTCCAATAGAACAGCAAGAAGAGGACATGAAGGGGGAGCATGAGAAGGAAGGGTTGGAGGTAGGCCTCTAGGGAGGATGGAAGCAGCACTGCCAGCCTGCCCATCAGCACACATTCTGGAACAAGTACAGATGCTGAGCTCTGTGGAGGTAGGTGACACCATAGTGGGTCCTTGCTACCCCAGATAGAGGAGCATCCTTTTCCTGGGGCTGAGCTTTCCACTGGGCTATGCACCGCAGCCCCTCTATTAATTTAATTTCCCCTATCATTCAGGGCAATATCAACTGGTCCTTCTTGCTTTTTCTGCCTGTGACAGACTACCTCAACTCTGTTTGATCATGCCTCTAGCTATTTTCTCTGCTTTCATTTATAGCCACATTTCTTTTCTTTTCTTAATATGTTTTTTTTTTAGAGAGAGAAGAAGGGGGAGGAGGACAAAACATTGATGTGAAAAATGGAGGGCAACTGTATATACCCTGACCTGGGATGGAACCCGCAGCCTGGATATGTGCTCTGACTGGGAATCAAACCAGTAACCTTTCAGTGCACAGGATGATGCTCCAACCAACTGAGCCACACTGGCCAGAGCTATAGCCACATTTCTTAACAGAGTTGCCCACCTTTGGTGGTCTTCCCCTCCCCCCACTTCCACTTTCATTGAGTCTGGTTTGATATGGCTTGCCATCCTTCTCCCCAAGTCTGTTCTACCCGTGTCAGCCCCTGGACAACCACCAGCTCTCACTTTGACCCCTCCTGAACATCCGTGCACTGGGCCTCCTTCTTAGTACCTGCCCTTGTTTGGCTGGTGAGGTGATGCTCTCCTGGTGGCCTCCTCCCTAACCCTCCAAGCTGATTTTGGGCCATCCGTCCCCCCTGCTCCTTCTGTGTTGATGTGTACAACAGGTCTGTTCATTGGCCACCTGTCCGGGCCATCTCCTCCATCATCACGTCTCCATGGCCATGTTTCCCAGCCCTGGCTACTCATCAGAAGGTATACCTGGCAACTTTTTTAATACACTGATGACAGGGCCATTATGTAGTAATCAAATCAGAATTTCTGGGAATGGGGCCCAAATACTAGTATATTTGTTTTTTAAAGCTATCCTGTTGATGCTGTTGAAAGTGAGCGTTGAGATCTACATGCTTCATAGACTTACCACCCGCTTCCATACTGTTATGTCAGAGCCTGATTCTTCCTCAGAGCACCCAGTTGTGTATCTGACTTTCTGCTTATTTGGGCTACTTGGATATCCAACTGGCTCCTCACCATGACGAATTCAAAACAAGCCCACCTTTCCCCTGCACCTGCTCCTCCTTAGTGTTTACCTGCTCATTGAATGGCACCAACCTGCTCCCAGTCACCCAGGGCTAAATCTCATAGTCAGACTCTCCTTTTTTCCCATCCCTACACACCCAACTGATCACTAAGCCCTGTGACTAGTTTTTAGCCTTTTAATTACTTTTAAGTACTTCTAGAATGGGATCCTTCTTTTTCATCCTCTCTGACTACCTGCCTCAGTCCAGGCCTCCATCCTGTGTCAACTGAATTAGTTTAACAACCTCTAGTGTGCTCTCCTTCCTAGACTTCCTCCACACAGCTTCACAGGGATGCTTCTAACACCTACATATGATCATGTAGTTCTTGGCTGAAAACCTCCAGCCACTCTCATGCCCTTCAGCAGCCCCTGGGCCTCCTGCTTTGACCCTGCTAACAATCCAGCCTCATGACCCCTGCCTCCTGCTTGCTCTCACTCTGACCTGCTGTTAGCTCCCACATACTCCCTGCTTTCCCACATCTCCTGCCAGACCAGGTTGCCCCCTGGATCCCGGAGCTTCTCTTCCAATTCCTACTCAGTCTTCAGAACCCCAAAAGGATGACCTCTTCCTGAAACCTTTCCTAAGTGCTCCCTCCCACTATCCTGTGCCCACCATGCACTGTGGACTTGTGTCCTGTTACTGTTACCTTCCCAGGACAGGGATGACATCATTTATCTCTGAGCCTAGCACAGTGATGGCCTGGTTCAGAATGGGTGCTCAGGAAATGTTTGTCAAGTGAGTGAATGAATAAATGAATGAATGAATGAACAAAGATGAGCAGTCTGACTACAGTGGAGGGTGGGTATAGCCACTGTGTAGGTGACTGAGAAGGAAGACACTGAGCCCATGTCAGGTTACTTGAGGTCATCCACCTTCAGACACCCAGAGGAGTTCGTTTGCCTAACAGTGGTTTTGTGAGAGCACAAACATTACTAATCTATAAAATGGGGATAATAATACCCATTTAGCAGGAGTGCCACAAAAATCAGAGGAGGCAATAGATGTGAATATGCTTTAAAAATTATAAATGACTTTAAACATGAGGCATGCATACGCCATGTCCTTGCCTGGCAGAGCCTCTGTGCTGGTGGTGCAGAGGATGCCCAGTGTGGAAAGGTTGCACACAGCTGGCATGTGGTCCACACACAGCTGGTGTAATGGTGGGCCTCCATGCCTGAGAGGGGCCAGGCTGCACTTATGGTGTGGGCCTCTGCCCAGTGAGCAATCCCTGTGGTCAGAAAGATGTGAGAGTTAAGAAGTTCAGCCCCTCAACTGACCCTAGGGCTCATCTAGGGATCAAGCTGGTGCATTTTGCGTGAGCACAGTGAGAAGTTCCGCTGTCTTGGCCTGTGGGGAGCAGCTTTCAAGGCCTTAAAAATAGCACTGGAAGATATTTTTAGTGCACTATCCTGAGGCGTGACTGGAGTCCGTGGCCTCCTGTGACGCATGAAAATTGTTTTGGCTCTGTTTGCAAGTGATTCAGACAGCTGGTTTTCAATCTCAGGGGTATAAAAATAAAAACAAGGTGGGGAGAGCTGGGTTCAAGCCACAGGGCATCCCCACCCCCAAACATGTAAATAATTGCTCATGAGAAAGTTTAATTTGAGCCTCAGTTCTTTAGAGGGTACACAAACCACAGTTCCTCCTGGAGGGTTTCAGGCTGGTCAGCAGAATAACCCCAGGTCAAAAACTGAGAGTTGCTTAACTCTCCCGAAGTCTCATAGTCACTGTGGGGTGGGCCGAATTCAGATGCATGTCTAACTCTAAGCCCCTGGCATCCAGCCAATATCTCACCTAAAAGACTATCTTTTTTTTGTTTTTGTTTGGATTTGTTTGTTTGTTTTTGTTAACCCTCACCTGAGAATATTTTTCCATGAATTTTTAATTTTAATTAAATTTAACTTTTTTTAGAGAGAGTGGAAGGGAGAGAGACAGAGCGAGAGAAACATCAATGTGAGAGAGACATATTGGTTGGTTGCCTTCACACATGCCCTGACCAGGGCCAGGGATTGAGCCTGCAACCAAGATCTTAGTACATGGTCCTGACCAGAATCAAACCTGGGACCCTTTAGTCTGCAGACCGACACTCTTTCCACTGAGCCAAACCCACCAGGCCTAAGACCATCTTAAAGTCTACAAAGTGCTATAAATATCATCCCACTTGATCCTCATATGAGGCAGCATTATTATTCCAATCTTACAGGTGAAGAAAACAGTCACTATCCACCATCTCCCACTTAAGGAGCCTACAGGCCCTCAGACTCCAAATTCCCTGCACTGGTCAGGGTAAAAACCCACAGGAGATTAATGTGACTGACCAGTGGCCTTGTGGGGGCGGATGCAGGAACACAAACTCTGGAACACCTGGCAGGCTGAGCCCACCCTCATGAGTGGCTCCAGGGAACAGGGAAAGAAACACAGAGAACCAAAGCTTGGCCTCTGAGGATAGAGGTCGAAGGATAGACTACGGGCTCACACACTACCTGGGTGTCCTGCTGCTCCTGGGCAACCTGCTGGGCAGCCCTCGGAGAAGCTGTAAGCACTGTGACCTGAGCCATGCGTGGTGGCCCAGTCACTTCTGCTCTCGCCACAGCTCTGCACCAGGCCAGTCAAGACTCAGTATCCTTAGTTATCAAAACAACTGAGGGTGTCCAGTTGGCTAGGATAGCTAGTGTCCAGTAGGCTAGTGCAAGGGATGGCTAATAAAAACTACTGTTCGTGGCAATACCTCATCTTCTCTGGGACCAGCAATGCAAGTGGACTTGGAGAATGTTCAATCCAGCACCCACCATGCATAGTGAGAACTAGACAGAACAGGGATGCAATCGTGCTGTGCAGAGCTACTCAATGTTGGGTGATGATCACTTATCCCAGGCATCTCTTTGCACTTGTGAGACAATTTCACATTTATGCTGTCAGTTTTACCTGTCAGAGTGTGAACAATTTTACATTTAAACACTTCACACTAGATGCTGACCTTTGACTTGCTTTAAGTAGTCAACTATATGTTTTTAGTGCCCCAGAATTTTGCTTGTTTCTTTTCTATACACTATTGAAGTTTTAACAATAAAAAAGAGTTCACAATGATCACAGACACTGGGGGGTCAGGGTATGCCTGGGAGGGAGGGGGGCAATGGGGAGATATGTATAAAAATTAATAAAAATTAATAAAAAATTTTTAAAAAAAGAGTTCATCATCAAAATAAATTAGTAAATAAAGAATAGTCACCACCTATCGATAAATTTAAACCTATACCATTTTAACTATTTCACCCAATTTCATGTACAAATGTACCTTTTTAAAAATCAATATTATTCTGATTGGCATTTGCATTGTGTTTTATATTTCAACTGTCTTTAATGATACTTCAACCTTGCACCTCAATCAAAATGCACAAAAATACACACTTTAAATTACATAACAGAGAGTAACTTTCATTTTGCCCCTAACATTATGTTTCTATTTAATGGCAGGAAAGAAGGAAACAATAGTGATAGAAAAGGAAGAAGAGCCTCTAGCCTGCAATTTCTCAGGCAACCTTCCCAGATCCATTTGCTTTGAAAGGCTGGAAACCCTGTACTGCCTTTGTAATCCTTATGGTAACTAAACCAAACTGATGAAATGCCAGTTTTACTTGGGGGCCTTATCTTACCTAGATGTCACACATCTGAGCCCTGCTGGAGTGACAGAGGAGAGACTGTCTTCTGCACATTGCTGTAACCTGTTAGTGTGCAGTTGAAGACCTGGCCCCACCACTTGTTGCTTGCAGCTCCCGCTGCTCCCCTTGCAGGCAGCCTCCTAGCCTCTGAGTTCACTATCCTCACAAGGGCATTTTTTAAGGCCAAATGCAAGTAATGTATGGGAAAGCAATTCTTTTATTTTATGTTGCAAAGGGCTATGATAAAACACAAAAATATTGTTTTATTAATTCTCCTGATTAGCCACCTAATATTTTCAAGTGTAAGTCTGTCTTTTTAAAGTAAAATGATTTCCCTGAATCGTGACAAATATCTTTTAAGGCTCTAGTACACCCAAGCCTTGAAAGAGGTGCTAGGATTCATCTTTCTCACAGCCTGTAATTGAGGGGTTCTTGTAGTATTTCTTGTGGCGTTCACTGAGCAAGGGAAGCATGTGACATCTAGTGTGAATTCAGAGCTACTTTTTAATGAATGCTTATTTCATTCGTTGCAATGGCAGCTTTGTTATACAGTTAAAACTACATATATTTTCATGACATTGTTCTCATTTAGTCAGAGACATGTGCTTGATTCATAAAGGGACTTGTGGAGCCCTTGCAATAATTTTGAGCCTTCTACTCACTACCCTTCACTCCAGCCTAGGATGCTGCGGTCTCAAGCTTGGGGTCTGATTCATAGAATCTCACACCTCTTCTGCCTCTTCTCAGGTTCTGATGCTAAGCCATGCTTCCACCCCCAATCTTTGGAATTCAGCAAATGTATCATCTCTTCAGGGAAAAGATGGTGCAGTCTTCATAAAGAAGCCTTTGCAGGCCAATTAATAGGAAATAAAGGCAGGGGGTTGGGGTCATTGAATGTTCTACCCTGGAATTCACTGCCCTTCCATTTACATGGTGTCTGACGTAGTCTTTAAAATTGACTAGTAATTAGGGAGGGAGGGCAGGGAGCTCCAGGCAGAAATGCAGCAAGAGTAAGCATAGGATGCAAGTGGTTGGAGCATTAGTACAGGGAGCCAGTGCTAATGAGCAGGCCCTGCAGTTGTTGCCAGAGCCCACTGATCCCCTCTGTCGAGTCATTAACATGATATACACTAGGTTCCTGCTTGTCATCTGTTCCCCTTTCCTGGGAATATAAGACCCTTGAGACACATACTCTCTTCTATTCATTATTATATCCCCAGTAGCTAGCATAGTTCCAGTATATAGTGGAGAAGAAATCAATGTGTTTGTTGAACTAATTCATTCATGAATATATTTGCTGAAATAGATAAATTTGAACAAGTCACTTCTCTCTGTACAAAACTTCAGTTTCCCATGTATAAAACCCTGGAATCCAAATCTCAGAAGTCCTTTTCAACTACTTGCGGTCCATGGTGCTGAATCATACATGTTTTCTTTAAAAATTACTCTGGGTTGCCTATAAGGGGATACTCAGAAGACCATCATGTCCAGAAGGACCCTTTTAAAAATCCATAAATAGCATTAAGGATAAAATTAGAAACAAGGACTTGTTTGGTTGCAATGAGACTCAGTCCTTGAAGCTCAATTGTCAACATTTCCTGCTAATTTCTTCCTGGAATTGAGGATCCCCTGCCTTTATTTCCTCCCAATTGGCCTGCGGAGGCTTCTTTATGAGGACTGCACCATCCTTTCCCTGCAGAGATGATACATTTGCTGAATTCCAAAGATTGGGGGTGGAAGCATGGCTCAGCATCAGGACCTTAGAAGAGATAGAAGAAGTGTGAGATTCTGTGAATCAGACCTCAGGCTTGAGACCACAGCATCCTAGGCTGGAGTGAAGGGTAGTGAGTAGAAGGTTCAAAATTATTGCAAGGGTTCCACAAGTCCCTTTATGAATCAAGCATATGTGTCCATTGCAAGCTGGATCTCTCTGAGACCCTTCCAGCTCTTACACACAATGATTCTGTGAGTGTGAATGATTAGGCAGAGGCCTGTATTTGTGCCAACAACTGTCCTGACTACTTTCATACACATGTAGACTCATTTGTTTCTCATGGCAATGTTATGAAGTAGGTATTTGCTATGACCTAAATGTGTGTGTCCCTCTCATATTTATATATTGAAATCCTAACTCCCAAGGTAGTTGTATTAGGAGGTGGGGCCTTTGGGAAGGTATTCAATCATAAGGGTGGAATCCTCGTGATTGGGATTATTGATCTTATAAAACAGACCCCAGAGCCTGGGCGGTGTGGCTCAGTGATTGGATATCAACCTAAGAACCAGAAGGTCACAATTCACTTCTGGGTCAGGGCACATGCCTGGGTTGCGAGCTCAATCCCCAGTAAGAGTCGGGCAGGAGGCAACTAATCGATGATTCTCTCTCATCATTAATGTTTCTATCTCTTTCTCTCTCCCTCTCCCTTCCTCTCTGAAATCAATTAGAAATGAAAACAGACCTCAGAGAGTTCTCTCCTCCCTCTGCCTATGAGACACAGTGAGAAGATAGCTATCCCTCATGAACCAGGCAGCAAATCCTCACCAGACACTGAATCTACTGATACCATGATCTTGAATTGCCTGTCCCTAGAACTGTGAAATGTAAATTATTATTGTTTGTAAGCCACCCAGTTTGTGGTATTTTGTTAGAGCATCCCAAACAGACTTAGTACCATTATCACTGCTGTTTTGTGAGTTTTAAAAAAATGGAAGGCACAAGAGAGGTAAATACAAGGGCAGGATTCCCACTCAAGCAGTTTGGCTTCAGAGCTCGTGCTCCTAACCATGGACTATGTGGTCCTCCATATGACACAGCGACACAACACTGCCTGGGGAAGTCAGGGCCCAGCAGCTACTGAAATGCCCCCTCACAGATGCAGGAAAACCATACTCGAATGTCAGCACCTTGGTATCATGCCTCACAGGGCCTAGACCACTGGGGTCTCTTGGCTCACGTTTTCCAAACATTTGGGATTCCTCTGATCTTCGTTAAAGAAGGCCATGTCTGTTTGGAGGGTCTGCACCATCCTGGTATGTAAAAGAATGACTTCATCCGATATTGCAGGCATGGCTAATTATCTTGCAATGTGACCCCCACTTTCTTATAGAGATTCACAGTATACAAGGCATCTTTATAGAAATCATGCCATTCAAGGCTCAAAAGCAACCCAGCTTAAGGCAGATAACATATATTATGCTCATTTCATAGCTGAGGAAACTAGGACTGAAAATCAACCAGCTTTCAAATACCAGGGGAAACTAAGTCTTCAACTCAAGTACTCTTTCCTCTACACAAGGCTTTCCCATGGGGAATGAAAAGTCAATAGCATCTCTAGTTTTTAATCACATGTGATGAGCATCCAGACAAGGAAACTACATCCTTGCCTTCGGATTCCAGTCTTATTGGGTTCCAGAACAATTCCCAGTGTGTTAGTGTTTTATTGGAAATCATGCCAGATTGGCCAAGGAGGCTGAGGAAGGCATATGGTGTGGGTAGCTGAAATAGAATGCATCTCTTTTGGGATCGCCACAGCTGCCTGCACATCCATGAGTACCACAGTCCCCCGAGCAGTGCTGAGGGGAAGCAGAGCTCTTGGTGAGAGCCTGAGACGCGAAGCCTGGAAACCTGAGTTCACGTCCCTGCTCTTCTGCTTACTAATGTGACCTTGGCCAGTCCTGAACCTCCTCTGGAACTCATAGTTCTGATCTGTAAAATGGAGATAACACCCTGTACCCAGCCTGTACCACAGGGCTGTTGTCCGGATCAGATGAGATCATAGACATTAAAGGAGTATATTTGTCTCCTGAGAAAGGTAGAAGTGTGTGAGGACTCACACCTCAGCCATTCAGAATCTTTCCCAATCCAGGGTCAGCCCTGGCCCTGGGAAAATGACTGACAATTTCTAATCTTGTACCTCCTCCAGCTGCTGCAACCACCCTCCGGGCCTATGACCTGGAGTCTTCCTGCCAATCTAACTGAAAACATGGTCACCAGTCTACACTGAGAAGCTGGCTTCCTTCTCAGAGGCTGTCCCACTAAAAGATGCAAGAACTGGGCTTGGAGCCACCTTTTGTAGTGGGACAGAGATGGACTCGGCCGCCTCGTGGACACAGGTGTGCTGGAACCCTGAGCCATCTTTCCACTTCTCCCAACTCCACCTGATTGGCTGACCTCTAACTTCTCTTCTCGCCCTAAGTCTCTGAATCTATGAAGCTGGTTCACTCCACACCTGTCGCCAATTCACTTTACCTCTCTAAATGCCATCTCCCCATCTGCAGAAACCAAATCACACTTCCTTACCACCAGCTGCAGGTGCTGCTCTACCGTTTAATTAGACAGTCGCTGTAAACCCGACGATCTCCTTGGAGGATGCCTGCCTCGTTCCATCACTCGACTATAATGAGATCATCGCTGGAGCTGGCAGCTTGCACCACCTTGGAATTCAGGCAAAGCATACCAGGCTTCCCACAAAAGCTCCTTAGACCTCAGCTGCCCTTGGGTGGCTGTGGCCCAGCTGATGTCAACCTTCCCACCAGCAGCCTCCTCGAGACGCATCCATCACAACTCGACTGGCTGGCAACTCACAGAGCTCTCCCCAAAGACAGCACCCTCGGTCTCACTGCTGCTCCTCCTCAGAAATCAGGTCTTTGTGGACAGAGCTTGCAGAAACATGGAAGACTGACCTTCATAAAATGCTACGTCTGGTGTTTCCAGTCTCTAACCTTTAGGAAGTGGGAACTAGAGAACAGATGCACTGTTACTACAGTTCTCAAAGTGTGTTGTAAGGGGTCCCTGAGGTCACCAAGACCTCTTCAGGGATTCCATAAAGTCAAAACTATTTTCAAAATGGTACAAAGACATTATTTGCCTTTTCTCCCTCCTTTGCAATAATAGTGCAAAACCAACAGTGAAGAAAACTGCTGGTACCTTAGTTCAAATCAAGACTGCACTGTACTAGAAATCACTGTATTCTTCATGATCATGCACACATGGTAAAAAACAATTTTTAGATGCCAGTTTCACTTAATATGGGCCTCGAGGAAACAGTGACGTTATTAACTTTATTGAATCGCAGCCCTTGAGTAACACACTGTTGTAACATCCTGTGTGATGTGAGCGCGCATGGGCGCTTCTGCTGTCTGTGGGAGTACAATGGCTGCCTCAAGGAAAACTCACTAGTGTGACTATTTGGGCAGTGAGTTGTCCTAGTCACTTTTTCAGAAAACATGATTTTACTTGAAAGAAGCAACTGACAGACAAACTGGTTATTTATACTTGGGTTCTGGCAGATATTTTCTCAAAAAAGGGATCTCTTGAGGCTACCACTTTAAGGAAAACAACAGGCAGTGTTTGTTGCCAATGACAAAATCCAAGCTTTCAAGTGAGAATTTTAGGAGAATTGTGTCTACCACTGTGAGCTTGGCAGCTTTCTAATACAGTACTTAATGACTTTTCCAATGATATGTCAGTAATGATATTAATGAATGTGACTTTCAAATATGGGGAAATAAAATGCATCAACATTTAAAAAGTGTATATATAATCAATACGTTTCAAAATATCAATATATGGTTTAGAAAAAATATACATTCAAAGTGCAAGAAAAAGAAATAGATTTTACTGTGAGTACATTGTGATTTGCACAATGTAACTAACCTTAAGAAACTATCACTTCTTTGGTATCAAAAAAGAACACCCATAATTATCTAAGAACACTATTAAAATACTCCTCCCTTTTGCAACTACCTATGTGTGTAAGGCCAGGTTTTCTCATACTTCAACAAAATCATATAGCCCAATGGACTGAAAGCAGAAATAGCAATGAGACTCCCGCTTAAACTATTAAGCCAAATATTTTTTTGTGGTTTGTATTTTTATTTTTATTGTTTTTCTATTTTTCATTAATGTATTACATGTGTACATATATTCTCTTTGCCCTCCACCCCACTCCCATATGTGCCCTCACCTGCCCCCCATTGTCTTGTGTTCATTGGTTATGCTTATCTACCCCACCTCTCCCTAACCTTCCCGTTGTAATATGTTTGATGCTTTACTGCCTCTGTATCTATCTTTTTGCTCATCAGTTTATAATGTTCTTTATTATCTATAAATGAATGAGATCATGTGGTATTTTTCTTTCATTGACTGGCTTATTTCATTTAGCATAATGCTCTTCCAGTTCTATCCAGATTGCTGCAAATGGTAAGAATTCCTTCTTTTTGATGACAGCATAGTATTCCATTGTGTGGATGTACTATAGTTTTCTGATCCAGACATCTGCTGATGGGTACTTAGACTGTTTCCAAATCTTAGCTATTGTAAATTGTGCTGCTATGGACATAAGGGTGCATATATCCTTTCTGATTGGTGTTTCTAATTTCTTAGGATACATTCCTAGAAGTGGGATTACTAGGTCAAATGGGAATCCCATTTTTAGTATTTTTGAGGAAACTCCATACTGTTCCCACAGTGGTTGCACCAGTCTGCATTCTCATCAGCAGTACACAAGGGTTCCTTTTTCTCTGCATCCTCACCAACACTTGTTGTTTGTTGACTTGTTGATGATAGCCATTCTAACAGGTGTGAGATGGTACCACTTTGTCATTTTGATTTGCATCTCTCAGATAATTAGTGACTTTGAGCATGTTTTCATGTGTCTCTTGACCTTCCTTCTATCTTCTTTTGAAAAATTCTATTTAGGTCCGTTGCCCATTTTTTTATTGGATTACTTATCTTACTTTTATTCAGTTGTATAAGTTCCCTGTAAATGTTGGAGATTAAAACTTTATCAGTGATAACATTTGCAAATATGTTTTCCCATACAGTGGGCTTTCTTGTTGTTTTGTTGATGGTTTCTTTTGCTGTGCAAAAGCTTTTGATTTTTTTAATTAAATCTTTATTATTCAGATTATTAGATTTGTTTCTCTTTTTCCCCCTCCATAGCTCCCCTCCACCATGCTCCCAATCCTCCCTCTACCCTTACCTCCCTCCCATTGACCTCATCCATAAGTGTATGATTTTTGTCCAGTCTCTCCCTGTATACTCCTCACCCCTTTCCTCCTGAGAATTATCAGTCCACTCCCTTTCTGTGCTCCTGATTCTATTATATTCACCAGTTTATTCTGTTGATCAAATTTTTAATTCACTTAATTTTTAGATTCACTTGTTGATAGATATGTATTTGTTTTCATAATTTTTTGTCTTCTACCTTTTTCTTCTTTCTCTTCTAAAAGAGTACCTTTCAGCATTTCATATAATTCTGGTTTGGAGTTGATGAACTCCTTTAGCTTTTTCTTCTCTGTGAAGCTCTTTATCTGCCCTTCAATTCTGAATGAGAGCTTTGCTGGATAGAGTATTCTTGGTTGTAGGTTCTTGCTATTCATCACGTTGAATATTTCTTGCCATTCCTGTCTGGCCTGCATCGTTTCTATTAAGAAATCAGCTGACAGTCATATGGGTACTCCCTTGTAGGTAATTAACTGTTTTTCTCTTGCTGCTTTTAATATTTTCTCTTTGTCTTTTGCCCTTGGTATTTTAATTATGATGTGTCTTGGTGTAGTCCTCTTAGGATTCCTTTTATATGGGGCTCTGTGTGCTTCCTAGACTTGTAAGTCTATTTCTTTTTACCAGATGTGGGAAGTTTTGATGTAGTCCCATTTGTTTATTTTCTCTTTAGCTTCCATTACCCTAGGAGCAGTATCAGTGAAGAAGTTCCTTCAGCATATGTCTGATATTTTGCTGCTGGTGGATTCCTTTAGTATTTTTGTGGTTTCCTGTCTCATATTTAAGTCCTGTATCCATTTTGAGTTTATTTTTGTGTATGGTGTAAGTTGGTGGTCTAGTTTTTTGCATGTATCTGTCCAATTTTCTCAACACCATTTATTGAAGAGACTGTCTTGACTCCATTGTATGTTCATGCCTCCTTTGTCAAATATTAATTGAGCGTAGTGGTTTGGGTGGATATCTGGATTCTCGATTCTATTCCATTGGTCTATATGTCTGTTCCCATGGCAGTACCAGGCTGTTTTGAAAACAGTGGCTTTGTAATACAGCTTGAAATCTCATATTGAGATTCCCACACCTATTTTGTTCTTCTTTCTCAGAATTTCTGTGGCTATTTGGAGTCTTTTTTAATTCCAGATAAATTTTTAGAAAGTTCTTTCTTGGTCTGTGAAATATACCATTGGTATTTTAATGGGGAGTGTGTTGAATCTTTAGATTGCTTAGGGTAAGAGGGACATTTTAAAGATGTTGATACTCCCAATCCACAAATATGGTATGTTCTTCCATCTGTTTATGTCTTCTCTGTCTCTTTTTTCAGTGTCCTGTAGTTTTCCACATATAGGTATTTTACCTCCTTAGTTAAGTTTATTCCTAGGTATATTAATTTTTTTTTTTGGGTGCGATGATAAATTGGATTGCTTTTTAGTCTCTCTTTCTATAAGTTCACTTTGGTGTATAGAAATGCCATAGATTTCTTGGCATTAATTTTGTATCCTGCTACATTGCTGAATTCATTTAGTAAGTCCATTAGTTTTTTTATGAAGTCTTTCAGGTTTTTTATATACAATATCATGTCATCTGTAAATAAGGACAGCTTTACTTTTCTTTTACAATTTGGATGCCTTTTATTTCTTCTTCTTGTCTAATTGCAATGGCTAATATTCCAGTACTATGTTGAACAGGAGTGGTGAGAGTGGGCATCCCTGTCTTGTTCCTGTTCTTAGAGGAAATGGTTGAGTATGATGTTAGCTGTGGGTTTATCATATATGGCTTTTATGATCCTTCTATTCCCACCTTGTCGAGAGTTTTTATTAAGAAATAGTGTTGGATTTTGTCAAATGCTTTTTTTGCATCAATTGATATAACTATGTGATTTTTATCTCTCAATTTATTTATGTGATGTATCATGTTTATTGATTTGCAGATATTTTATCATCCTTGCATTCCTGGGATAAATCCTACTTGGTCATGGTGTATGATCTTTCTGATGTACTGCTGGATCCGATTTGCTAGAATTTTGTTGAGGATTTTGGCATCTATGTTCATGAGGGATATTGGCCTGTAATTCTCTTTCATTGTGTTGTCTTTATCTGGTTTTGGTATTAGGGTGATGCTGGCTTCATAGAAGGTGTTTGGAAGTGTTCCTTCTTCTTGAATTTTTTGGAATAGTCTGAGGAGGATCAGTTTTAATTCTTCCTTGAATGTTTGGTAAACTCCCCTGTAAAGCCATCTGGCCCCAGGCTTTTGTTTGTTGGAAGGTTTTTGATGAATGCTTCAATTTCTTCCATAGTTATTGGCCTATTGAGGTGTTTAGATTCTTCCTGATTGAGTTTTGGAAGGTTATATTTTTTCTAGGAATATGTCCATTTCCCCCAGGTTGTCCATTTTGTTGGAGTAGAGTTGTTCATAGTATTTTTTAACAATCCTTTGTATTTTGGTGGGGTCTGTTATTATATCACCTCTTTCATTTCTGATTTTGTTTATTTGGATCCTCTCTCTTTGCTTCTTGGTGAGCCTCGTTAGAGGTTCATCAATCTTGTTTATCCTTTCAAAGAACCAGCTCTTGGTTTTGTTGATCTTCTGAATTGTTGTTTTTGTTTTTTGGGGAGTTTTTTTGGTCTCACTGTCACTTATCTCCACTCTGATCTTTAAGTAGAAGGATCCTTCTACTTACACTGGGCTTTTCATGTTGCTCTCTCTCTAACTCTTTGAGTTGTAGGGTTAGGTAATTTATTACCATTGTTCCTTGTTTTTTGCAATAGGCTTGTAGAGCCATGAACTTCCCTGTCAAGACTGCTTTCACTGTGTCCCATAGATTTTGGATTGTTGCCATGATGTTTTTTATTTCTTTCTTGATCTCTCTGGTTACCCAGTCATTGTTTAATAGCATGCTGTTTAGTCTCCATGTGTTTGATTTCTTCGAATTGTTTTTATTGTAGTTGATTTCCAGTTTTATGCCATTGTGATCTGAAAAGATGCTTAATATGATTTCTATCTTCTTGAATTTGAAGAGAATTTGCCTATGACCCAACATATGGTCTATCTTTAAAAATGACCCATGTGCACTTGAGAAGAATGTATATTCTGTGGCTTTAGGGTGAAATGTTCTGAAGATGTCAATTAATACCATCTGGTCTAGTGAGTCATTTAGGATAGATGTTTCTTTGCTGATTTTTTGTTTAGAGGATTTATCCAATGGTGATAGTGGGGTAGTAAAGTCTCCCACTATGAATCTATTGCTGTCAATCTCTCCCTTGATATCCTCCAGGAGTTTTTTTTTTATGTATTTGGGTGCTGCTGTAATGGGTGCATATATGTTTATCAGAGTTATTTCTTCTTGTTGGATTGTTCCCTTTTGTATTATAAAGTGGCCTTCCTTATCTCTTGTTATGTCCTTTACTTTGAGAGCTAATTGGTCAGATATAAATATTGCTATCCCAGCTTTCTTTTCATTTCCATTTCCTTTTTCCATCTCTTCACTTTCAGTCTGTGTGCATCTTTTTTTCTGAGATGAGTTTTCTGTAGTCAGCAGTTATATGGGTGGTGTTTTCTTATCCAATCCATTACACTACATCTTTTGATTGGGACATTTAATCCGTTTACATTTAAAGTTTTCATTGATAGCTGCTTATTTTTATTCTTTACCCCTGGGTTCCTTCTTCACTTCCTCTTTTTTTTTTCTTTTTCTTTCTTTCTTTATTTTATTTTATTTTATTTTATTTTATTTTATTTTATTTTTTACTTCAGATCCTTTAGCATTTCTTGCATTGCTGGTTTGGTGGTAATAAATTCCCATAGTCCTTTTTTGTCTGTGACACTCCCAATTTCACCTTCAATTCTGATTGATAACCTTGTTGGGTATAGTATTCTCGGATTCAGACCCTTCCTTTGCATGACTTTGTATATTTCATCCATTCCCTTCTGGCCTGATGAGTTTCTGTTGAAAAATCAGTTGCTTGTCTGATTTTTTGTAGGTAACTTTCTGTCTCTCTCTGGCTGCTTTGTTTTGTAGATAACTGTTTCTTTGTAGGTAACTTTCTGTCTCTCTGGCTGCTTTTAAGATTCTTACTTTGTCGTTGGTGTTTGCCAATTTAATAATAATGTGCCTTAGCATTGGTTTTTTGGTGTTCATTTTGCTGGGGACTCTGCGAGCTTCTTGGATTTGTGTGGGCTTTTTCTTCCCTCAGGGAAATTTTCTGTCATTATTTCTTCAAACAGGTTTTCTATTCCTTGCTCAGTTTCCTCTCCTTCTGGAACCCTAAGATGTTGTTTTGTTTCATGTCCCAAAGTTCCCTTAGGCTCTCTTCCTGCTTTTTTTCTTTTCTAGAAGCTGCTCTACTTGGGTATTTTTTCCTGCCTTGTCTTCTAGCTTACTGATGTGGTCTTCTGCTTCCTTCAGTCTACTCTTGATGCTTTCTATTGAGTTCTTTACAGCAGCGATGTCATTTTTTCATTTCTTCTTGGTCCTTCTTCATTTCCTCTTGGTTCTTACTCATATTGTTGAATTTGTCTTCCATTCTTTTCAGCCACCTTATGACCATTTCTCTGAATTCTTTCTCTGATCTCCATTTTGTTTACTTCCTTTTCTGGCGATGCCTGCTTTTATTTCATATGCGGGCTGTTTCTCTGTTTCCCCAGGGTCTCTCTTCTCTGGTCTGGTTATGTATTTCTCTCTCTCCTCATCCCAGGCAAAATCCAACCTTTCTGTGGTGAGTGTAGAGCTCCTCTGAATCCCCACATGTTTGTGCCAATTGGGGACTGATGTTCTGGGGTTTGCAGCTGCTCAGTGGTGCCACAGTTGTAGATTCTCAGACTTCCGATAACATTCACCCTTCCCTTCAAGATGGTGCAGTCTTAACGTCCAAGCTGGCGGCTCCAGGAGGGAACCCAGCGGCAGTAGGGGCTGCCCTGTCAGGAGAGCCTTGTTCAGCAGTCCCATGCCTTTTCCTGGAGTATAGCTGTCCCTCAGCTTGCCAACAAACATTCCTCATATGACCCTTAGCTATTCCCTCTGTCTGTTCTGAAACAAGGCTCAGGACATGTCCGTCTATTCCGCTGCCATTTTTCCTTTTTTTTCTATTAAGCCAAATATTAAAGCAACTTGCAAAATTATGAAATGATTCCACTCTTCTCAATAAATATTTTTGTTTGGGAAATGTAATTACTTACTATAAAAATATGTTACTTATATTACATATTTATATTACTATTTATATTACTATTTTAAAATGAATTAGTAAGTAAATATTTTTAAATACCTCTATTTTGATTTCTGACAGTAAATGTTAACAGCTATAACTCACATAAACAAAATCTCTTTGGGATCCTCAGTAATTTTTAATAGTAGAAAAGGGTCCTGAGCCCTAGTAGATTAAGAACCTCTAAATTACAATATTCTATATTTTAGGATTGTGGACCTGCAACAGTGAGAGAGACTGTGGTTAAGAATGGGAGCCTTACCCAGCCAGTGTGGCTCCATGGTTAAGCACTGACCTATGAACCAGGATGTCAGAGTTCGATTCCCCGGTCAGGGGCACATACCCGGTTGTATGCTCCATCCCATACAGGAGGCAGCCAATTAATGATACTCTCTCATCATTAATGTTTCTATCTCTCTCTCTCTCTTCCACTATGAAATTAATAAAATATTTTTTAAAAAAGAAAGAAAGAAAAGAAGGAAGGACCGAAGGGAGGTAGCCTTCCACTACCTGCAAGGAGAGCTGATAAAGGCCAGAGCGAAGGCAGTGACAATGGGACTGGCCAGAGGAGTATTGTACATCATTGGGAAGATTGGAGTCACTGTGTCACATTTTATTGATTTAAATTAAACCCTGGAGTCACAAGCTCATGGCCCTGAAGTAAACATGGCCTCCTCTCAAGAGTGTGGTCATTTCCAATGCCAGTTATTTGAGAAAGAGATGAGTGCCCTGACAAGCAGTAGAAATTGAACTATAAATAGGAGAACCTTGCTCCAGCTGTCTGGGTAGAGACTTATGGGGTCAAGGAAACTGAGTACATACTCTGCTTGGCAGGTGCTGAGATAATGCCCATCCTCTAAATCCAGAAAGAAAGCCAGGATGAGGCAAGATCTGTAGGCTTCAAAGACGGGGTCCAATCTGAATATCAGGGTGTCTTGTGTCACATTATGCCCAGTCCTTTTTCTTGGCATTGAGTCTCTAGTGGAGCAAATCAAAAGGTTCTGCTTTGTCTCTGCAAGAGGAAAGTAAAGGCAAGGGTATGTGTTTATGCAGGGCACTGTGGGATGGGTGTGATGGTTAAAGAAATCTCAAGAAGGGGAAGCCTCTGAATTCAAGAAGTGACATCTCCATCCAGTGACAGTTAGACTTTGTTTATAAAAGCAGGCTATTGTTTATGGATGATAGACCTGAGATATGTTTTAGAGCAGTGGTTCTCAACCTTTTTTAATGCTGTGACCTTTTAATACAGTTCCTCATGTTGTGGTGACCCCTAATCATACCTCTACAGCAGCGGTTCTCAACTTGTGGGTTGTGACCCTCAGGTTGAAAACTGCTAGCAAGGTCGCCTAAGACCATCGGAAAACAGATATTTACATTATGATTCATTAACAGTAGCAAAATTACAGTTATGAAGTAGCAACGAAAATAATTTTAAGATTGGGAGTCACCACAACATGAGGAACTGTATTAAAAGGTCACAGCATTAAAAAAGGTTGAGAACCACTGTTTTAGAGGAAAGAATGAATGGAGTGCAGCTGAATGAATGTTGAATGCAGTTGAAAGAATGAATGTTGAATGCAGCTGAAGCAACTCCCAAACCTCTTCTTTTTGTAGTTAGAGGTGCCTGTTAGACATCCCAATGGACATTCCCTAAAGTCTGAGGCTCGGGAGCTCTGGAGCTGGGGTGTTGATTTGGGCATTATCAACCTACATAGTCAGAGTTTTCAGGTTTGGAGCAATTTAGAGTCACCTATGAAACATTATGAAAAGGAGATACCTGGCCCAGGCAAACTGAATCAGAATCTCCAGGGGTGATTCTGATGCACACCACAGGAGGCTCATGGAGGTGGAGGAGACATTGAGATATGCCAGGAAAAGGAGAAAGAGTGAGTTCAAAATACAGTCCCAAACCCCAATGCATCTTGCTACTGAGCATCAGAAGTCTGCACTTCCTGTCAGTAAAAAAAAAAATGTATTTAATTAAACTCTAATGAGCTTTGGACCACTGGCGCACACCAGCACATAAAATGCCTGAATCTCTCGATTCCTGGACAGTACCAGAGTCCTCTGCTAATGTTTGAAGCCTTAAATGTAGCCACTTAAGCTTCTCATATATCAGACATAATGAGGGATTCCTGAAGCTGCACATGGGCCTGGCTATAAAGCACTCATGAGAAAAGCCCAGGATAGGAGATGACAACCCTCCCTGGATGGAGCTGTAAAAGAGGACACTTTCGCTGAGTAACAATCCCTTTCCCTGCAGCCTGGACTGGATGAAATTAATATTTCTGACACCTGTCCAGGGAACAGACTGCTCTCTGGGAGGCTGCAAGCTCTCTCTTCTAGTAAAGAAGGCGAAAGCGTGAGTGAAACATTTCTCTTCTTTTAACCAAGATTCTCTTGGTCTCATACAAGGGGCTAGACTTCCAGACAGGGTTTCAAACCTCTTCTCTTAAGTGCCATGATTTTGTCCCTCCTTATGATGTTTATGTTTTAAACACTATTGTCTGCTCGGGTATATTAGTATTAACTTGCTTGCTCGTGTACTAATGAAGCAATGACGTGTAAACTTCAGTTCAGCCCTGCCCAATGCACATGGGTACGCTCAATACATGTTTGCTGCAATGAATTCAATCTGTCATCATACTGAGTAGATCTACCTTCCACCAAAAGCAAAGAAAATGAATATTTTGGTTAGTTCTATAACCTCACTACAATTAAGAGTTTTTGGAAATAGTTTAAGACTTTATTTTACAGGATCATGGAGCATTAGGGCTCCAGTGAACCCATAGCAGGAAGCACTTACATACACTGAGTGGCCAGATTATTATGATCTCTGAACGCATAATAATCTGGCCACTTCCTGGTCAGGGGGAGGAGACATAGGCAGTTGGCTGGCCTGCCTACTGGTCAAACTCCTGGTCCAGGGGACAATTTGCATATTTGCATATTAGCCTTTTATTATATAGGATATACGCTGAGTGGCCAGATTATTATGTGTTCAGAGATCATAATAATCTGGCCATTCATGTATACTTTGGGTCCTCCAAACTGAGCATGGCTGAAGTATAAACTGCCTCTCATGGGGACATGCCCTGTAAGACTTCTTAGTTGGACCTGGAGGAGAGAGGAGAAAGCCTGCTTGGTATGGGTACTGGAGATGCCTCCATTGGGCTGCTGGACCAGGGGTAAGATGGTATTGGTCTAAGGCGATATTCTGGAGCTGGAGTACTTGTCTTTGGCTGCAGGCAAGTCCATGGACCACATGCATCAGAATCACCTGGGAACTGGTTAAAATGCTGGTTCCTAGGTGTTTCCCCAGAATGTTAATATAACCTCAAGGAAGGGGCCTGTATCATACACTTTGAACAAGTTCTCAGGTGAATTTGAGGCATTTCCCCTTGAGACTGTCTTGTACTCTGCACTGCCAGGCATGGAGTGGAGGGTTGGTTTGTGAATGAAGATAGTGAATCCTCAGCAAACATCTGTTGACCACCCTACTCTTGCATTTAAGTGTTGTTTGCTGTTTGCCACATGGCCTCACGGCCAGAGTCTTTTTTTACCCTCACAAGCTCAGAGAGACAGCAGATGGAAGAGTTAGGCAGGGCCTCAGACCTGTCACAGCCTGGCCATCCTCCCCTTTTCAGGCCTCTTCCCCACAAAGTGCCTTCCTTATCCACACTCCAGCCAGATGGACCACATGAAACATTTTGCCCTGTATCTTCCCAACTCCTGCTAGGGGAGTGATAGGCAAACTCATTAGTCACCAGAGCCAAATATCAACAGTATAACGATTGAAATTTCTTTTGAGAGCCAAATTTTTTAAACTTAAACTTCTTCTAATGCCACTTCTTCAAAATAAATTACCCAGGCTGTGGTATTTTGTGGAAGAGCCACACTCAAGGGGCCAAAGAGCCACATGTGGCTCGCGAGCCGCAGTTTGCCGACCACTATGCTACCTTCTCATTCTCACCACATGGAAATATCTTATCCTTTGAGGCATGGATGGCATCAACAGCCCACATATTGGAAGGCTGTTGACAGGGGAATGTAAACCTTATCCACTAAGAGTAAAAGGGGGAAGGGGTGCTGCTAAACCAAAACAGTGTCATCTGCACCTGGACTGGGCGAGATGCTGAGGTGCTTACTCAAGCATGTGTTCAAAGCCCTAAGCGCCCTCCCTTTACCCGGCACTGGAGGGAGAGACACACAGTTCCCCAGCACCTGGACCCTCAGAGCTTGCTGCAGGTGACCCTGTGAGCCTCTGTAGGAGCCCCAGGGACAGCCTCTGACCTTCTGGCTGAGCTCTCCAAACTCAGAGCCACCAGGTCTGCATTCCTCTCTTGAGCTGCTGACGTTCCAAGAAAGAATGGAATGAGCATGGTGCAGGTGGTAAGGCACCTGGAACTACAACTGACCTTTGGTGGACTTTCTGCCCCTGCTGGCACCACGTCCCCAATAAAGAGGCAGCCTAGACTAGGGTGACCGCTATTATCTTCTAGACTAGGGTGCCAATTTGAAATGCAAAGTGTGCTGCCTCCCCATCTCACCCTCCCAGTTGATGTAACTTTGCTCCCTGCTATGAACACACCAACCCAGCCCAATGCTTTAAGAAACGCAGGGTCTTCCCCTGCCAGTTTTGCTCAGTAGATAGAGTGTCAGCCTTCTGACAGAAGGATTCCAGGTTTGAATCTGGTACCTCCTTTGCAGGCTCTATCCTGGCCCTGGTCAGAGCCGGTATGGGAAGCAACCAATCAATGTGCCTCTCTCACATCGATGTCTCTCTCACTCTCTCTCTCTCTCTCTCTCTCTCTCTCTCTCTCTCTCTGTCTTTCTCCCTCCTTCCCTCCCCCCACCCTTCCTTCTACTCTCTCTAAAAATCAATGGAAAAATATCACCCCAAAAAAAGAAACCCCATGCCCCAAGCAGCATCTCCACAGGTACTTCCCTGTCTCCCCTTCCTCTGCCTTAGCCAGAGGAAAAGGGGATCAAGAACCCCAGGCTCCCCCTCTGTCTCAGGTGGGAGCCATCTGCCCCACTGAGATATGTCTCGAGGTGTCTAACAGTTCATACTGCTCCATGCTTTGTTGGTCTTGGGAACAACAGCAGCCCGTAATTATTGGCATCGAGAGTCTACTCATAGGCTCCGAGGGGCAGAGCACAGTGATGGCAGGAGCTCTGTCACTGAAGCCAGGAGCTTGGTCCCTCCACTCACAAGTAGAAACAGACTTTTCATCTCCCTTGCCTCAGCGTCCTAATTTGTAAGTAGAGTTCAAGTCTGTGTCTACTTTGGGTGGAGGGGGAGCACTATAGTGAGATCTGATAATAGAGGTTGACAAAAATGCTTAAAAAACTATATAAAGCAGACGGAGTGTTAAAATATTTCTTTCATTTTTGATGCTATAACATTTAAGGATTTCTTCAGAAACACTAATCAGAAAGGGCATATGCACACCTATGTTCATAGCAGCACAGTTTACAATAGCTAAGATTTGGAAACAACCTAAGTCTCCATCAGCAGATGAGTGGATTAGAAAACTATGGTACATCTACACAATGGAATACTATGATTCTATAAAAAAAGGGGGGAACTCTTACCATTTGCAACAGCATGGATGGACTTGGAGAGCATTATGCTAAGCTAAATAAGCCAGTAGGATAAAGATAAATATCACATGATCTCATTCATTTGTGGAATATAATGAACAACATAAACTGATGAAAAAAATAGATCCAGAGACATAGAAGAAATGAACAGATCCTCCAACCTCAGAGGGAAGGCGGGGGGCGGGGGGGAGGAGTGGGTAAAAAATTAACCAAAGGACTTGTAGGCATGCATATATGCATAACCCATGGATACAGACAGTAGGAGGGGGGTAAGGGCATGTGCTGGGGAGTGAGCATAGCCAGAGAGAGGTCAATAGGGGGAAAAAGAGACATACGTAATACTTCAAACAATAAAGAATTTAAATAATAATTTTAAAAAGATTTAAAGATTTCTTTCCCTGCTTATAAAAGTCGTGTGTGTATGTGTGTGTGTAGCAAAAATTTTGGAAAATATAGAAAACAAAAAGCGGAAAATCTTAAGCCCACCACCTGAGCAACATTCGTCATTTTTGGTTTATTTTCTTCTTTATTTTTTGTAACAATTCTTTTTTCATTTTTGAGAGCATGCTCTATTTGTGATTTGAATGCTGTTGTGAGGTCTTTTTTTTTTAATTCAACATAGCATAAGCACATTCCCATGTTATCAAAAAGTCTTCGTAAATGTAAAATGTTGTAACTACATGATGTAGGCAATGAGCATTTTTTTAGCATAAAGATTTTGTGCATTTTGAATTACTTTTACATAACTGCCCAGAAGTCAGATCCCTGGGTAAAGGATAGGAGTATTTTAAGTCTTGCCATGCATGTTGTAGCAAGTGTTATCTGAGTTGGAAACTGAAGCTCAAAAATTGAAATAATTTGTCCTAGTCCCACAGCTAATCTTCAGGACAAAACAGAGGGCAAGACATTGCATGTCCTGAGGTCTGTACTTAGCAACACAGCCAAACAGACAGGCTGCTACTGACCTGCAGAGCATCTGATAATTTGCACCAATGAAGACAAACAGCCCTCTGCGTGATCAAGCACAGAGCAAAGGCTGGTGCACAGAACGATTAGCCTGGGATACCTGGGTTCTACCAGGGCTCTTCTGCTAACTCTGCCGTCCTGCAAGTGCCTTCAGCCTCAGCCTCAGCCTCAGCTCTGTAAGATGAAGGGCTTGACTGCTTCCTGCCCAGATACATCCCTACCAAAGCAAAAACGGAAACATTTTGGTTTTGGTTTTGTGTAAAGACACCAAAGATAATTCATTCCCTCCAGTTCAATGCAACTGTTTGCTTTTTGGCCATAAAACTGATCCAGCTGGATCCTGAAGCCAGCAGGTTGGGATTAAGAAGACAGCCAGCTGCAGAAAACATGTCCCAAGCAGAACCTGACAGCGAGTGGCAGAAGAATGCAGTCCTTTCAAGATCAAGTCAGATGGTGGGAAACACGACCAAGGTGCTGTCTTCTCCTCAGGCTCCCTCAGCACTGTAGAGATCGCATAAGCTCGGCCACCAGCACCAGCAGTCCAGGGTGTCAAGCTACCGTCTGTCCCTGTGTGTGTACAAGTGTGCGGATAGGCAGCTGCCTAGGGTCCTCAGGGCATAGAGAATGGTGCTCTGGATTGTTTTCCCAAGTGATCAGGAAGTGGAGGCACCATATCAGCAGTTGGGAAGCCCTGGTCAACTGGACAAGGGGCAGGGCAGCTGTTTGTCCGATGCTGACATATAGACCACCTAAATCTATGGGAAATGAGAGCTCCTCCACCAGCATCTGAATTCGATTGTTGGTACAGAGCTACCAGACGGGAGAATACAGATCTCACCACGTCTCTGAGCCTGAAAAATGTCTGTCCACTAACATCTGTCTCATCTCTCCCCATGAAAGGAAAGAGAGTTTGGGGAAGAGACACAGGACCTACTGACCAGTGTGGACGTGCATGTGGAGTGTCAGGAAGCCAAGTCACTGACACAGAACAAGCCATGTAACATGTCGTTCACTAAGTAAAAGCACATGTTCACAAAAGAACACACTCTTTGTAAGAACACATTCCAATAAAACGTTAAACATAAACGTATTAAAATGATGACCTATGAAAAAAGAAAGGGTACAGCCAAGGGCATGGGAATGACCACATTTTTCTCAAAAAAAAAAAAAGGGGGACCTTGCAGGGGTCAAGTATGAGATGTTCTGTGAACTGAGAAATGGCATGAAGTTGGCCCTCTGGACTTGAGGCCCAATTTTTTTAAAGAAAGGGAAGAAAAAAGGACCGAAGCAAACCACACCCAGGAGATGTCTCTTCAGAGTGGCTTTGGAAGGGCCAGGCGTGTTTTTATAAAGGGAGAAGGTAATTTGAATACACACGGGACATAGAGGTTCAGGCTACCTTTAGTTCTCAGCCCTGGAGGCACATTTGAGCCACCAGGGGAGCTTTTAGAAGACACTGGATACCTGCTTAGTTGGCTGGGGTGAGCCCAGGCTTTGATATCGGAAAAGAAGCCAGTGGGGCTGGTGAGCAGCCAGGGTTGAGAGGACTGATCTAAAGTATCCCTGATGTGCCTGTGGGCTCTTGGCATTTGGGCTACTCCCAAAGCAGGGTTTGTCAAGGGCTGGGGGAAGAAGGGCTGGAGGAAGAAGTGTTGTTTTTTCAGAGAGGAAGGATCAGTTGGGGCCAGAGAAGAGGAGTGACTCATAATGAGGCCCCTTTTTGGAAAAAGGAGCAGAGGAGAAACCAGAGGAGGGAAGGGTGTCCAGGGAAGCCTGGGAGGGGCAAAGGGAGCAGTAGATAGCAAGGTCAGAGGCAGTGGTAGGGACAAGGGCCGGGGTGACCACTGTGGCTGGCCCCCTCGTGTTACACATGCGATGAGAACACTGAGACTCTGGGAGAAAGTAACTTCTCCAGAGATGAGTTTTCAACAGGGACCTCTAACTTCAGAGCTCTTCCTACAGTCCCATGGAACCTCCCCTACCCCTCCACCACCACCCTTCCATTCTCCCACCTCCACTACCCTTACCTCCCACCCCACCCCCAACTGCTGCCGAGTCTCCCTCATCCTGAACCTGTCCGGCCAAAGCTCATCACAGAGGCAGGGGAGAATCACCCCAGAGGGAACTGGCAGTGATTTGAGCTTCTTCAGAAAAAATAAAGAAGACTGTAGAGAAAAATCTAATTAGTTATTACTGTTTATTTCTTTCCCTCGCTCAAGTAAATGTTTTCATTCATTGCAGTCTCAATCACCCTCTGAATTGAGCTTCTTTTCTTCTTAATCCCTTAACTCTGAAAGCTTACTTGTTTTCAGTTCTTTCAATGTTGCTGGCCAGGCTTGTGGATTATCCTAACAACTGTTGACTTCCTGAAGCTCCACTGGTCTGTTTGACCATCCTATTGAGAAAGGGAAGTTTGTGGAGTGAGAGTCTGAGGGGAATGGCTGAGAACATTTGGTTTCAACCAGAATATATAGAGTGCCATGTGTTCACCATGCTGAATATTTTCACATTTGCTAAATTTTTACAGACAAAAGAAATAAGCAAAGAGAAGTTACACAAATTTCCAAGTTATAGGGGGATTGAGCCTCACTCTTGTGGGCTCAGACCAGTGACAGCACAAGGTAGTTGCTCATCAGATATTCACTAAAGGGAGTAGCCTACCTGAGACCTGCCCCAGGCCTTCTGACTTCCAGCCCAGTGCTGGGACCATGGGTACAGGCCAATCCAGCCTCTGCAGGCCATCCTTTATGTGCCTAGCTCTGGTCAGGCCTATGTCCAGCTCTGAGTGAGCATGGTGCTGGGTACACAGCTGATGCTCAGTCAACATTCATTAGATAGCTCCATTTCTGGCTACCTTACCTCTGATCATCAACTTTCTATCAGGGTGTGTTGGCAGAGAGCCTACCACCAGAGTGGGGTCATGTGAAGCATTCCAGAAAGAAAACCAGATTCTCAGAACTAGGAGGAAAATAAAGAGTCATCTAGTTTTTGATGCTAACTTTCCGCCATCCCTCCTCACTTCCAAACACACACACACATACCCTGCTTCTCTGTCCTCAGACATACACATTCTCCCACTGGTTGGTTGGACTTGCAGATGTATTTCTAATTCACAAGTGTTTATTTATTATTGCTAATGGGAAGTGACTACAGAGAAAGGCCATGTGTAGGTGTTCTAACAACAGTCCAGTTAAAGACTCAGTTGATAGTCAGCATTAATCCTTAGCCATGTAGGTGGAGACACCTCTGTATAATATGCTATGCTAGAGTTAGAAACAGAATATTACTAGAGCTCAAAGAGGGTACCATTAATTATCCAGGGTGGAATATCAGGGAAAACTTTATTGAAGAAGTAGCAAATAGATGGGCCTTAAAGAATGACTAGTCTCTGGGCTTGCCCTTGGGTAAAATGAGTTAGTCTAAAGAAGCGATGACATGGCCATGGTCATGGTGGACCCAGGACACCAGGCTAACTTTAGTCAGCCAGAGAAGTTCATGCCCCTGGAAGCCCCAGAGTGCCCAGCAGGGTAGTGAAGCAGGATGAGTTCTCAGTCACTGAATATTTTTCATTTGTTCCAGGGACTTTGAACAAGGCATCAAGACTCTCTGGCCAGTTTCTTCATCTACCAGGGAAGGGCAGGAGACAGGAAGTGTGCTGAGGAAATACAAGTGGAAGGATTAGTGATGCTTTTCAGGGTATTAAGGATGTTCTGGATCCTGCTGCCACTTTCTCATTGTAGGGCCTTGGCCTAGATAGTCTCATGGAGTCTCACTGGTCTCAATTTCCTTATCTGTAGAGAGAGATGGCAATCTCTGCACTCCCTGCCTCATGTCTATCCATGAAAACCCTCTGAGAAACACTGGAGTGGAGAAAGGAATGTGATTGCTGTGATGATCACTGAGACCAGCCGCTCTGAACATTGTCTCTTTCTGCTCCTATCCTTCAATGGTTTCCCAATGAAGTACATGTTTATTCCAGTTACTCTTGCTGCTTAACAAACCCACTCCATGAGACCATCATTTGGGGAGTGGCATAAAACAATCATTTTTGAGATATTAAGAGTTAGGAATTTAAACGAGTTTCAATAAGGATGGTTGTTCTCTCTCCATCATATCTGGAGTCTTATCTGGGATGGCTCCACAGCTTGGAGCTGGAAATATCTGGAGTTATCTTCATAAATATGTCTAGGAATAGATTTTGGCCATCAGTGGGGCTTTCAGCTGGGCAGTTTCCAGGACATCTATAAACGACCTTTCTCTGTGATCTCTCAGCCTAGGCCAGTGGTCGGCAAACTGCGGCTAAGGAGCCTGAGTTTGCTGACCACTGACCTAGATTGTCGATTTCAAAAATTACAGGCTGTTGTTCCTTGTGATTAAGCCCCTATCCAGTGGTTGGCAAACTCATTAGTCAACAGAGCGGCAAACCGCGGCTCACGGGCCACAGTTTGCCAACCACTGCCCTACACTATCTTGAGCCTCTTCATAGAATGGTGAGTGGGTCTAAGAGAAAGTATCACAAGGAGAAAAATGGAAGTGCATGGCCTTAGAATTCACAGGAGGCCTTCTGTCATGCTCTCATAATCCAGGCAGTCACAAAGCTCTGTCCCAGTTCAAGGGGAAAGGATAAAGACCCTACCACTCAATGCGAGGGGTGCCAACATTACATTTTTTAAAAAAGCATGTAGCCTTGGCCAATTTGGCTCAGTGGATAGAGCTACAGGCTCTGGACTGAAGGGTCCCAGGTTCAATTCCTGTCAAGGGCATATACCATGGTTGTGGGCACATCCCCAGTAGGGGTTGTGCAGGAGGTGGCTGTTTCATGTTTCGAACTCTCTATCCCTCTCCCTTTCTCTCTGTAAAAGATCAATAAAATATTTAAAAAAAAAAAAAGAACATGGATAGGTAACCAAGATGGCAGCATAGGTAAATACCTACACTGCTGCCTCACACAACAATTTCAAAACTACAACTAAAAGACAGAATGGACATCATCCAGAACCACAGGAAAGTTGGCTGAGTAGAAATTCTACAACTAAAAGGAAAGAGAGGGGCTCACAGAGACCCAGAGAAGCTGCAAAAAGCTGAGGTACGAAAACTCGCCAGTGGGGAGAGCGGGTACTGGAGTACCTGGCTGGCTTTCTCTGGTGGGAGGGAAACAGAGACTCCCAAAGGCATTGAGATTCTCGATTTCAAAAATTACAGGCTTATCCTACGACACTAAACCCCAGATCCAGCTGAAACTTATACGGGGGAAGTTTGGACTGTGAAAAGGGAGAAGTGCATGGAAATTTAGGGAAGTCGCAAAAGGGCAGAAGTCTGTTGGCATGCACAGCACTGCGCACAGAAGACCAACTGCTGATTGTGCCACTGGCTTTCACAAGAGGGCGGGCGACAAAGCATCCCAATTGCGTCACTTCTAACTCCACTAAACCCCAGATTTGGGCGAAGTCTTAGGGACCCAGATTCATATGGTCCTGGAGCCCAGGGGAGCCGGAAAGGCAGCAAGAGCGCACACGCATACACAGGGACTGTTCCACTGATTACCCAGTCACGTGAGACTCAGGGGCCGTGGAGGGCAGCGCTGAATGGAAGGCAAGGCGGTCCGTTAAGCCCTGCCACCCATCCCAAGCTCAACAGAGAGGCTTTTGCAGTTTTGCAAGTCTGATATCATAAGGCTGAATCCAACACAGAAGTTTCCCCAGCATAGTGAAAATGCTGAGACAAGGGAAGAGATCACACACAAAAGAAATGGAGGAAAACAAATGACTAGATAGAGTTCAAACCACGATTATAAGGTTTTTCAAGAATATCCTAGAAAAGATGGATAAACTTAGTGAGACCCAAGAAGAGATGAAAAAGAACCAACTAGAGATGGAAAAGGTCCAACTAGAGATGGAAAAGGATCAACTAGAAATTAAACATACACTGACTGAAATAAAAAATATTATACAGAGACCTAACAGCAAACTAGAGGAAGGCAAGAATCAAGTCAAAAATGTGAAATATAAAGAATCAGAAAACACTCAACTGGAAAAGCAAGAAGAGAAAAGAATCCATAAATGTGAAGATAATGTAAGGAGCCTCGAGGACAGTTGTGGGGGTGCCAGAAGAAGAGAGAGAGCAAGATACTGAAAACCTACTTAAAGAAATAATGACTGAAAACTTCCCACATCTGGTAAAAGAAATAGACTTACAAGTCCAGGAAGCACACAGAACCCCATATAAAAGGAATCCTAAGAGGACTACACCAAGACACATCATAATTAAAATACCAAGAGCAAAAGACAAAGAGAGAATATTAAAAGCAGCAAGAGGAAAACAGTTCATTACCTACAGGGAGCACCCATACGACTGTCAGCTGATTTCTCAACAGAAACGATGCAGGCCAGACGGGAGTGGCAAGAAATATTCAACGTGATGAATAGCAAGAACCTACAACCAAGCATAATCTATCCAGCAAAGCTACCATTCAGAATTAAGGGCAGATAAAGAGCTTCACAGATAAGAAAAAGCTAAAGGAGTTCATCAATTCCAAACCAGTATTATATGAAATGCTGAAAGGTATTCTTTTAGAAGAGGAAGAAGAAAAAGGTAAAAGGTAAAAAAAGTTATGAACAACAAATACATATCTATCAACAAGTGAATCTAAAAATTAAGTGAATTAAAAATCTGATGAACAGAATAAACTGGTGAATATAATAGAATCAGGAGCACAGAAAGGGAGTGAACTGATAATTCTCAGGGGGAAAGGGGTGAGGGGTGTACAGGGAGAGACTGGACAAAAATCATACACCTATGGATGAGATCAATGGGAGGGAGGTAAGGGTAGAGGGAGAGTTGGGAGCTGCGTGGAGGGGAGCTATGGAGGGGACAAAAGAGAAACAAATGTAATAATATGAATAATAAAGATTTAATTATTTTTTTTAAAAAGAACATGTAGAGTAGACCTATTGTAACAATCTTTGAAAAATATTGCCCTGGCCAGTGTATCTCAGTGGTTAGAGCATCAGCCTAGGGGTCACAGGTTTGATGCTGCTTTGATCTACAGCCCTGTTGGACATGTGTGGGAAGCAACTAATCAATGTATCTCTCTCATATCAGTGTTCCTCTCCTCTTTCTCTCTCTGCCTCCTCTCCCTCCCTTCCATTCTCTCTAAAAGTCAATGGAAAATATCCTCGGGTGAAGGT
>JAAGEH010000045.1:44155541-44169197 GCA_011751065.1 Lasiurus cinereus | reverse complement strand
AAGGAAGGAAGGAAGGAAGGAAGGAAGGAAGGAAGGAAGGAAGGAAGGAAGGAAACTACAATCAACCACAACATTCCCTACCTTCACACTCAAAGCCTCTGCCATGTGCTTCCAACAGCATCTCCTGCTCCCTCTCAACACAAACACCCGCCCCAGGCAGGCCAGTCTCCTCCCAGAGGTGCCATACTCATCCCAGCCTTCGAGGCTTGAACCCTGTTCAGCTCAGACTGCACTCTCTTCTTTCTGATTATTCAGGCCTTATTCCCCAAAGCATTCAGGTTCTGATGTATTTGACTAACAGTTAAAAAAAGAAAGGAAACTTCTTAGTAAATATAAGTCCTGGGGTCTTCTTTATTGCTTCTTTCTTAAAATCATAAAATTTCTACAATGCTGAGAATAATTACTTCTGAAAAATATCTACCAAGCAGGGGCACGTACGTTTCAACTGTAATCATTGCATGCATACTTATGAAAGTCAGGTTCTTTATCTCTTCCAGACAGAAATAATGACTGTAATAAATTAAAGTCAGCTTGCTTTAAAAACAAATAGTATGGCTGACAATAGACATGTAAATGTGCTTTTATTTAATGAATTTTTCAGCCTTGCTCCATTTCAGCTCATTATACTTATGACTAATAAAGGTCGTGGCCCCCATTGCTCACTAATCGTGCTCCAATTAAATTAGGGCCAGGCCCCTGCCTCTTAGGCAGACCCCAGTCCCTAGGAGTTCTGGGCATCTAATAGTGCTCAGGAAACACTCAGTGGTTGCTTGATAGAAAAGCAGAAACACACGAGGCATCCAAACTATACAGTTCCTCTACGTTCCAACTGGAGGCTTGGGGCCCCTCTGAGCACAACGAAAGCAACTGACAGAGGGCAGGGCTTTATACTTTACAAGGAGTTTTCACATCTCTTCCTCACTCACAGGCTGGTTTTATTGTCCCCATTTTACAGCTGAGGAAACTGAGGTTCAATGAGATTAAGGGACTTTTGCAGAATTCATGGCTCCCGTATGGGAAGCAAGAACTTCGTGCTGTTTTTTCACTTCCCAGTCCAGATTCTTCTCTACTACACTGCCACCAGGTCAGCTCACTCACTCATTCAATTATTCATTCATCGGTTGATTTGACAAATAGTTATAAGCACATATTTTATGCATGTATGGCAAGAGACACTGGGGAAACAGTGGAGAGCCAAAGTCCCACTATCACTGAGTGTGTGGTCCAGGGGGAGAGATAGCAATGAGTATTTAAATGCTTATGTAAAAAAAAGAATTTGACATCATAAAAAGGCTACGAAGAATATAAAACAGAGTGATGGGAAAGAGAATGGTCAGGGTGGTCAGGCAGGGAGGTAAAGAGGGGCTCCTTTAGCTTGGGCTATCATGGAGGGCTTCTTGAGAAGGTGATGCTAGAGTTCATGACAGGGTACTAGCCATTTAAAAATCTGGGGAAGAAGAGTCCCAGGAATAGAGTTCAGCAGGTGCAGAGGTCTGGTGGCAGGAATGGGCTGGTCATGTCGGGGGAACAGGAAGTCCAGTTAGACTAAAGCATCTTCAGCAATGGAGAGGATGGAAAAGAACAAAAGGTGCAGGCCTGGCAGGCTAATAGGGAGGGCAAAGGAAAGCCTGGGCCGCCTAAGGACGACCTAGCAGAGCTTGCTGCCTTTCCCATCAGCTGAAGTTGCCTGCAAGGCTATGGCATTTGTTTCTAAGTTGTATTCATTACCAAGGTACTCTTAAAGGCAAAGATATACCTCTGATCTCTTCAGAGCCAAAACATAGCAATGGTGTGCTTCGCTCCATAGTTTTCCCCCCACTCTCTCCATCTGTCACTGGACTTGATTTGCTTTCAGGTGCTGTCATTAATTATATCAACATGAATTCTATGTCAGTAATTTCCAATCTGGTTTCTGTTTAAAATTCCATGTTATTGTTATGATGCATTGATTTATTTTTAATTATACTAAATTTAAAAAATACTTTGGACCTTCAGAAAAGCACCAAGAATAAATTTTAAGCCTCCTCTAAAGGGTGGGCTTGAGTTTAAAATGAAGGGCACTTCTCATTCTCCACTAAAGGTAGGTGGCCTCTCAGCAGGCTTCCCTGCTTGTCCTGTTTACTTTGGGTCAAGCAATTTGCCTCTCTAAACTTTAGATTCCTTTTCTGCTCATGGAGATTCACTTCAAAGGACTGCAATAGCCCTAGCTGGTTTGGCTCAGTGGATGGAGCCTTGGCCTGTAGTTCTGGAGTTCGATTCTGGTCAAGGGCACATATCTCAATTGCAGGCTCAAGCCCTCCTGGTCGGGGCGCATATAGGGAGGCAATCAGTCAATGTGTCTCTCTCACATGGATGTTTCTCTCTCTCTGTCTCTCCCTCTCCCTTCCACTCTCTCTAAAAATCAATGGAAAAAATATACAAAGGTGAGGATTAACAAAGGACTGTAATAAAAATTAAATAAGATAACACATCATGAACACCTAAAACAGTATCTACCTCAAACTAGATGCTTAAAACCATTAGTTCTGCAGCCCTCAGGCCCCCACCAGGGCTGGACAGCCAATGGGTGTTCCTTTAAGGAGTGTTTACTTGCTTCAAAATAACATCCTAGTAATCAAAGATATCCATAAATTAAGTATGTCCTGTCTAAGCATCATAGCAAATAATTTTCCAGGAACTTCTGATAATGAACTTGAGAAAAGACTTTCCTCTCTCTTAATCTAATTTTCCCTGAAGATAAATCAAATACCTTCTCTGGCCCCTGTCATTTAATTTCATTATCCATCACATTTTTATTGAATTTATATCTGTGTAGTCTATGCCAAGCACTGTACTAGATGCTGTGGTACATCAGTGAACAGCCAGGTCATGCCCCACCCTTCCCAGATTGGTCAGCCCCAAGCCTCCTGAATCTCTAATGTATGGTGACACTATTGCCTTTGCCCTCTGAATCAAAGAAATGGTGAACCACTCTAATCCTACTTCTGCCAGGTTTGACTGAGGAATGTGGCTTGTGTAAATAGGATGTGGGATTCCTAGGTCCTCTATTGGATTCAGTCTGCAACCTGGCCAGTCTCTCCTAGCCTTTGCTTTTAGATACCGGAATTGGAGGAACTTCCTGGAATTCAGTGACTGCCCAACTCCTTGCTTACCTCTTACGTCAGAGCCACACTAGCCAGCCTCAAAGAAAGATGTCAAGAAGCAAAACAGCATCTCTGGCTGCCTAAGTCACTGCAACATCTTCTTTACCCATTCAGATGGACAGACATACTGACAAGGTAGTAGACCTGCTAGACTTCATGAAAGTTAAGTTTCCCCAAATCAAAATCAAATACTCCTGAAATGCAAGAAGCACATACAGAAGCCAACTCCTTAAAGTAAGAATAATAGCTTACTATACATGCTCTTTAGTTAGAAGCTTTGACAGGGACCCAGCAAGATGTTATCTCCAAGTCACGACCAGTAAGGATGTCTGGGAAAGAAGATGCTATTTCATAGCTATGCCCTTACTTCCTCTATCCTCCATTCTTACACACACACACACACACACACACACACACACACACACACACTTCCCAGTTTCATTCCATTCTGTCCTGATTGCTCTAGGTTTCTTCTGCCCCTCCCCCAACCCTGTCCTTGCATCAAACCAAACCAAAGACCATGTTTATTCACAGGCCAACCTCCAGGAAAACAGACATCCTGAATATGCTTCCTAAACTTCCTATTATGCATAAAGAACACATTGTCCTCTCAAAGCCAAGACTGAGACCTAATATTTGCCCCATGCATCGCCGCATTACGCAATTACCAAGAATGTGGACTGCCTATAAGCAGCCTTGCAAGCTCCTCAAGTGTATGAAGTCACAGACACTTTTGCTCTGGTTAGACACAGCCAAGCTGAATTCAAGTTTCCTGTTGACTGAAGGGCATGTGTCAACCCTGTGGGACCATCAGCCTGCCCAAAGGTATTATCAGCATGGCACTCCTGTGGTAAGAAACCACTTGTGGGCAACATGGTCACCCAACCCTGGGAGAAGGGGAGGCAAAATGTAGTGGAGCACTTCATGCAGCAGTTGGAAGTCATTGTCCAGTTGCACACATGGCAGATCGTAAAACCATAGTACCAAACAAAATGCCAGAAGCAGAATGAGAAAGAGAAAATCCATAATCATTTACTTACTAGTACATTAGACACATGCATCCTAAGCAACTAAATAATGGACCTTATACAAGGAAATGTACATGCAGAAAGATAGTCATCAAGCATATTAGAGTGTGTTGCTTATGGATGGGGATATGGCCATGAATAATAAAAATAGGAGAGGGAATGTTTAGGGACCAATGAGGATAATGTGACAGGAACTGAGAAGTGTGATTAACTCAATCATCTACATTCAAAGCCAAAAAAAAGGAAGACACAGAAATATCTGAGCTGGCCCAGGTTTAGATTCCCAACCTCAGCTCCCACTTCCCACTCAAGTCAAACAGGATGACCTGCACACAACACTCCTGAGTCCCGCCTTTGATGACTCTGCCCTTTGCATAGCCACGTCCATTCCACCTTTCAAGGTCCAGCTCCCATGCCTCATTCTCAGGAGGTTCCAGCCACCTCTCTGAGAAAGCCATGCACTTTCTCTGCACCACACTGCAGGCATGGTCCATGTCCCTGGAAGCATACCCTTATGTGTAGGCAGAAGTGGTCTCAGTAGAGACTCAAGGGGTGGTATTGCTCTTTTTAGAGGTGGTAGGGCTGCAGTGGCACATGGTGCCTTTGGCCATCTGTGCTCCTGGATTGTAAGCCATGCTCTCCAAGGACTCCCTTCAAAGGATTTATCCAAAAGGAGGCCTTTTTCTCAGAGATACAATACTCTTCCAGGAAATTCACCACAAAGAAGAGACACAGATGTATCTGATTAATGGCTAAATGACAAAATTGCTTTCATGAGCTTTCATACCTCTTCCCATGCCCAAGACAACTCTCTAGGGTCTGGTCCCCTGTCCTTTCCTCCTGCAAGCCATCTTGTCTCTCCTCTGTAAAACCACCCCAGTCCCTTTATCCTCTGAGTTCCCTCTAAAATTTCACTGGACTATGAAAACCACTCGCCTGTTATTCATAACACACACACCCCACCTAGACACCAGGCCAAGAGCTCTATAAACATAAAGATACTGCAGATGGAAACTTCAGGAAGTAGTGAAAGCTCCCTTCCCTGCCTTTAGCCTGTATGCAGTCAGTGAACATGTATTTTTTAATAACTCTTATATTTATTTATTTTTTAATCCTCACCTGAGGATATTTTTCCATTGATTTTTAGAGAGAGTGGACAAGAGATGGAAAGACAGAGAGAAACATCAATGTGAGAGAAACACATCGATTGGTTGCTTCCTGCATGAGCCCCAACTAGAACCTGGGCCGAGGAGGAGCCTGCAACCGAGTTATGTCCGCTTGACCATAATCGAACCTGGGACCCTTGGGTCGGTAGGCTGATGCTCTATCCACTGAGCCAAACCAGCTAGGGCTTGAATAACTATTATATGCTTGATTTTAGCCCCGGACAAGAGTCTCTCCTTGACTTCCTTGTTCATCTCTGCATTGTCCAATTTTAGCAAGAATCCTACTAAGTCATTTTAGCCATAATCCCCAATCCTCTATATCTGATTGCTTTTGATATCTAAAGAGGTTGCTCATCCTCCACCAGCCCCCAAATGATGTTTGATTACCCTGGTCTATCTTCAGCAGAAATCCTGTTAAGTCAGTTAGACAGAATCCTTTTTATCTCTGATGTCTTTTCTTAGTAATTTTCTATTAACCCCCTGCCTCTACCCTGCTCCTTGACTATAAACTCCCAATTGTCTATGCCATATTCAGAGGTGAGCCCAATCTCTTTCCCTTACTGTGGTGGTCCCTACACCTATCACAAAGGTCACCATGAATAAAGTCTGCCTTATCATTCTTTAGCAGGTGTGATTAAATAATTTTTTCTTTGATAAGGATGCAATGCTTAAGTAAAAGCAGGATAGGCTTGCCCTCAAGGTGCTGAATGACAATTTACTGGTTCCCACAGGAGGGGACCACTCCCTCCCACTCTCCAAATATGCAAGAGTGAATTTTGCCAAATTCCATTTCCATTTTCCTGCGGACTATGCAGTGTTGGCAGCAGAGGAGCGACTGGCTGGAGACCAGCTGCCTAGCGAAGTCCTGCCAGGACGGGTGCAGAAGGACCAGCTTGGCTCCCAACCAGGATGGCATCTGCTCAGAGTTTGGAGCCCAGCGTACGCTAATTGTCCTGTGGCTTTGTGGCACTTTCAGCCTATCAATTGAGTTTTCCTTTTTTGAAAGAAATAAATGTTTTATTGACTTTTTAGAGAGAGGAAGGGAGGAGCATCAATGTGAGAAACATTGATTGGCTGCCTCCTGCATGCTCCCTACTGGGAATTGAACCTGTAACCTGGACATGTGCCCTGACTAGGAATCGAATTATGACCTCCTGGTTCATAGGTCTACACTCAACCACTGAGCCATGTTGTCTGGGCAGAGATCCTTCTCCTGTTTTTTTTTTTTTTTTAATTAAGCTTTTCTTAAAAAGCAACTCCTGTGATTATTGATTTTCTACCCTGAATTTGGCTCACTAGAATTTTTCTTAAGGATGGAAGAGCTCAGAGAACCAGATCTGGATGTCTCTCCCATTCCAGGACCTGAGTGGGAGGGGCTGGTGACATAGTAAGGTAAAGCTGGCCCAGTGCTTATCCTACCACCCAATGCCCCACTGCTTTTCTGAATGTCACTGGCCCTTCCTGGGCCCTTAGACAAGATGCTAGGAACCCTCATCCCAGTCAGATGTCACTATTTGCTGTGTGGCTCTGGCCTAATCCCTTCCCTCTCTGAGCTAATATTCTCACTGAATTTTTGAACAGGTAAAATTAAGATTTGTAAAAGGACATTTTAAGCTCTGTAAAAAGTCAATTTTACTGGGAACTGAAAACTGATCTAAAATAAAGTTGATTTAAAAACAAATGAATTAGACCAGGTGGTGAACCCTGGGCAGGTAGCAGAGCCCAAGTGCTAATAAGAGCTCTGCTTCTTCCTGTGTGGCTTTGGGAAGTACAGAGCTTCCATGAGTCTCATGCCCCCTGTACTACCCACTGTGGCCACAGTGAGGTTTTTAATACTGAGTTCATTATAGAATACTGTCCCTCTGGGAGGGCTTCTTATTAATAATATTTGTCACTTATTAAAAACACTGTACTGAAGGTTGACTAGCCAGTCCCAAGTTAGCAGCAGATGTCTTATGGGCACCACAGACTAGCATGTTCAAAACTGAGTAGGAGAAAGAGAGGAGGAGAAGAAGCAGAAGGAAGAAGAACGGAAAAATAGAAACAGAAAAATTAGAAGCAGAAGCAAAAGAAGAGGAGTGTAAAGAAGGGGTAGAAGTGGGAGGAGCAGCAGCAGCAACAGCAAGAAAAGCAAAAGCAACAGAATCAGAGGAAGAGGAAGGAAGAGGAGGAGGAAGGAAGGAGTAGACAGAGTAGCCTCAGAAGGAGAAACAGCAGTAGGAGGATAGAAAGCAGAAGTGGAAGAAGTAGAAACAGCAGAAGATAAATTGGAAGAAAAACAGAAGCCGAAGCAAAAAAAAAAAAAAAAAAAAAGAGAGAGAGAAAACAGAAAAATCAGAGGCAGAAGGAGACGTTGAAGCAACAGGAGAAGTTCAACCAGGGAAAAAAAAAAAACAGAAGTGAGAGAAGCAGAGGAGAAGGAAGCAGATGAGGAAGGAAGAGGAAGAAAATGAGGAAGGATGAAGAAGGAGGAAGAAGGAGGAAGAAAATGAAGAAGGAGAAAGGTGGAAGATGGGGAGGAAGTTGAGGAAGAAGGAAGAAGCAGGAAGAATCAGGGGAGAAAAGGAGGAAGAGAAGAGTGGACATAGTAGTAGAGGAAGAAGGAGAAGCAGCAACAGGGAAAAATAGCTGGGGTGGGGAGCAGGGGTGGAGAGCAGAAGCAGAAGTAGAAGCAGCAGAAGCTAAAGCACAAGCAGGAGAAGCAGAGCAGGAGGAAGGCACAGGTAAACCCGGAAGACCATATTGCAAACAGAATAGTCTGGGCCATGAATATGTGGACCAAGCAGAGGCACAGGCAACTCCATCCCTGCTTTCCATGAGCACAGGGTCTGGGGGAGGGTGGTGCTTATGGACAGAAGGGGAAAAGATGGCTCAAGCCTAGAATTTGGGAAATGAGGAAATGTCAGAGAGGCTTTAGAAAGAGGCAGGATTTGGGTCAGAGTTTGTGGGTGGAGATGGGATTTAACAAGTGGAATTGGGGTGGGGAAGAAGGGCTCCTTTCCCAGGAAAAATTGGAGCCAACTTAGAGGGCTGGATCACACACTCACGCCCAGAATAGAGGAGAACAAGCGTCGGAGTGGGGATCCTGGCAAACCCTGCCTGTGAACTAATTCTCTCCCAGTCAAGAGGTGGTGGCATAGAGGTCAGGCCTGTCATGGAATCACCTTCCTGCTGATGGAGAGATGGCCGCCAGACTGTGTCTCACCTCACAGTGCCTATGAGGAGACCAGAGGGACTCAGTGCTGACGAGCAGGTGCCTCCAGACACTGGAGGATGAGGGGAAGGGAAGAAAGCGAGCAAGGCTGTCCAGTAACCCTCTAGTGCCCGCAGTCCCTGCGGGAAGCCATCTGAGCTGCAGAGAGGCCCCCACTTCCAGGGAGGGTATCAACCCACCCACAGAGCAGATGTTTCCTTGACTCTTCTCAGGAGCCAGATTTCCCAGAGCTGCTCTTTGAACAAAGACTGGCCTAGGGTACATGAAAGTTGGGCCCTGAACAGAGAATCTCAGGCCCTGTAGAAATCCAAGACAGGCTGGGGAACCGTCAAGGCCTCCTCATTTATCTCAAGAACCCCAGCACTCATTTCCTGAGTCCTGCCCCAGCCATAGCTTATGAAGATACCCCTTCCTGAAAACCCATGGCAGCACAACAAGGCAGCAACAAGATGGACCATCATCTGATGAAGCAACTGTATGGCCTTGGGGCTTCCCCTGTCTCCCTCCCCATCAGGGCACCACAACCCCACCTCCAGGGTGAGCCCGGAGGGTCTTCTACCTGCCCCTGTGTGTGTGAGAGACAGAGTTGGGATGGGGAAAGTTGGGGTCTGTCACAGAGGAAATTCCAAGTGAAGACCAAAGTTGGGGTAAAATGGAGAAATCAGAGATGATAAGTACAAGAAGGAAATTCCTCAGCCTTAGCAAGAAAGCTTCCTAAGTCTGGTGAATATTAATCGGAAAATGCCTCGTGACGCATTTCTCTCCAGAGCATCCAGCAAGTGCTGGGCACGGAGAAAAGGTACACACAGGCAGCACACTCTGGTGTTTGGAGCACTTGGCTTAGCAACTTGGCCACTAGATCGCCTTTCTGAACTTCAGTGTCACCAGGTGACAATGGTCCCTCCCTCCCATCCATATGCAAATGACAGAGCGATCCCTGGCAGATAGTAAATGCTCCATAACTCCAAGTTATTATATAATTAAAGAAAGCACATATTAAATGTCTACTAAATGACTGATTAAAAATGTATTAAAACCTGAATGAGCAGCAAAAATCTATATTCCCAGCAAGTCAAAAGTGAAGGTGTTTCAGGGAGGAGGGGGCTATTCTTCAACTTGATGGCAGTAGGAGGGACTAGAACCATTTTCTCAAACCAGTCTTGTCTCTGGGTCCTATTTACTTTGAGTTAAATAACCTCCACCAGTTACCTTGTATCCACCTGTGTTGTTTCCAAGTGTGCAATTACAGTAAAATCTGTGACTTTTCAAGTCACTTAAGGGCAGGCCACACTGTCTGTCCCACCCTTCCCATGCTGGAGCATCCTCGCCAAATGCTTTGTGAGCTACAGATGAAAGAGATAGCTACGCTGCAGGAGGACCAAGGCTCGGAGGCTTCTCTGAGTGAGAAGGAAGGAGGCCTGACTTCTATGCATTGTGCAGCTAATTCATGGGACCCCTTGTCCTGGCCAGGTATTCAATTTAACTCTCCCTTCATCAGTTGAAATATTAGTTAGCCACAATGGTCAGAGAAGGAGACATCTTCTCTATATCGCCACACTCACCACCCTGACCCACGCCATGGTTATGGCTCTCCTAGGGCCTGATGACCCTGAGAGTCTCATATGGGCAGCAGCCAGAGAGACCTTTTACAAATATAAATATGATCAAGCAGGTTGCTGCTTGAGACTTCCATAACCCTTAAAATATAAACAGAGGCCCTGCTGTGCTCTCACAGGTAGCTCCACGTGGTCTGCCTGGTGCCTCCCCGCTTCCCTCACCCTCAGCCTCCCCTCTTGCTCAGTCCCCCTTACTCCAGGATGTCTTGCAGGTTTTTAAGCATTCCCAACTCCTCCCATCTCAGGGACTTTACACAGATGTTCCTTCTAGCTGGAATAGTGCCCTTTCACTCTCAATATCCCTATGCTTCACTTCCAATCACAACTCAAGCCACCTCTTAAGGGAATTCTCCCTTGACCTTCTATACTACTAGGTCAGGTCTCCAAGTTCTAAGTGCTCGTGTTATCCTATGTTTTTTTCATATCACTCCTCACTGCTTATATTTACACTAGAGGCCTAGTACACAAAATTCATACACTGGGGAGGTGTCGCTCAACCCAGCCTGCACCATCTCCAAGATGGGACCCCTTGGGGGATGTCCAACTGCTGGTTTCAGACATCCCACCCACCATTTGGGACTGCTGGCTCCTAACCACTCGCCTGCCAGATCACCCCCTAACCACTCTCCTGCCAGCCTGATTGACACTTAACTGCTCCCTGCCAGCCTGATTACCCCCAACTGCCTTCCCCTATTGGCCTGTTCTCCCCTGCTGGCCTGTTCTCCCTCAGCTGCCCTCCCCTGACAACCATCTTGTGGCAACCATCTTGTAGTAGTCATCTTGTGGTGGCCATCTTGTGGCAGCCATCTTGTGACAACGTGAGGGTGGCTATCTTGTGACAATGTGGGGGTGGCCATTTGTGACAATGTAGGGGCAGCCATCTTATGACAACATGGGGGCGGCCATCTTCTGATGACATGAGGGTGTGAGGGCATGAGGGCCACCTAGGCTTTTATTAATAAGGTATTTATTTGTGTGGTTCTTTCTTTTATGTATTTCTCCCCCATTGGGTTGTAAACTGGGCAATGAGAGGCCTCCTCTGTTTTGTATACCATTTGCACATCACTACTCCTCCTACCACTCCCACCAGGTAGCAGTAGCCTATTGATAGGTACTATGGAGTAAATTAATGCATTTATTTTCTAGGTATCCGAAACTAAGGATCACTTAGCATAATGCAAAGAGCACAGGAATGAGTGTCCAGAGATCTGCATTCTAGCCCTGCCCTCCTTAACTCAGCTCTATGACCTCAGCAAGTCTCTTCTCCTCTGGGGACTAGGAATTCTTAGAATGATGCTGAGGAGTTTCGGCTGGGCTCTCAGGGCCCTCCCAGCTTGACGTATAGTTTTCTATTGCCGGGTGTACTGATTATAGATTCTTCCTCCTCAAACAGACACAAGTACCAGCAGTGACATGGTAGACATGGAGGTGAAAATAAACATCCCTAAAGAAATGAATTCTCCTGATTCCTATGTTGTCAGAACATTTGCCCTTGAAAAGTGACTTTCACAACCAGAGACAAGGGAATACTTTGTCACCCGCAATTTAATTCTTGGTTCCATTACTCAAACCAGTGACTTAAACTTTCCATTTCCTCTCGAGACAGCCAGAAAGTGGGCAAAAGGCACCACAGTGTATTCCAAACTCATGATGTATATATTCTTTAGCCTAACAATTTAACAAAGCAAGTCTTTAAAATAAATAGTTTACAATTGTTGATGTATTAAAAATTAAATATGGACTTCATGGGCACATTAACTTTAGGGATTTCCTTTCTGTCCTAGGATATATTTCTCCCCCATTTAATTTTCATTTCTTCTAACTTCCATTCTTAGATGTCTAGAATTAGAATGTCTAGACTTCTTTTGCTCAGAACACAAAGTAATAGCTATTCCCATTCCCATTTTGTTTCACAGTAGCAGTTCATGTCTCATATTTGCACACTTTATTCCCAAACATCGTTTAAATGCAACAGAGAGAAAATAGAGTAACTCAAGAGGATCAGATAGGAACCTGATTCCAGTCACTCCCTGAACGAGACATTTTCACTCAACAATGCAGAGGCTCTTGAAATTTGCACTTTCCCATACAACATGTTTTATGTGCCCATGGAACAGACTCTGTTGGGAATTAATTGTATATGCATTCATTCTTGTTGAAACTGCCCTTCAAGAAGGCTGGCCGATTGCCAGGGACCCAGTCTCTGAGGCTGACACTCTGGGTGTGGGACTTCTTAGGGACTGAGAAGCTGAGCAGTGTCCTTGTTTGAACGGTCCCTTTGCTAGTTCGGTATATGGCCCAGAAAGTACATGAGAAGTCACTGTAGTGCAGAGCAAGGTAGATGTGGATGATGAGCTCTTGTAGTGAAGTCACCCCACTATGGCTTCAAGGACACCGTCTTTGTGTCTGTGCCCCCCAAATATACTTGAGAGTAAGATCATGGCTCTCTGGCTGAGTCCTAGACCATGAGCATCCTCCAGGGCAGCAATTTAACACAGCACCTGCCACGGAATAATCCGTACTTCAGAGGATCAGCCCCCTATCAAGATGATCCTCAGGCAAAAGATGACTCCCTTCTAATCAGGCTCTTCTAGCTTAATTAATCTGCTCCAGGTAACTTGTACAGGAAACCTGATCAAAAAATAAATAAATGAAAATATGCCCCTAAGTGATGTGTTCTCCATCCCTTATTAGACAAGTTAGAGATATGTGGACATTATTGTGAAAGTGATAGCCATTTGCATTTTTATCAGAGGAAGTAACTAAAATTCTTAATATGTGCACTAGATAAAATAAAACCTGAGAATAGTTTCTCATCCAAACAGGCTGGGAAATCTCTGTTGTAAACATGTCCACAGGATCACTATGGAGATAACAATAAATCTATGACCTTGCAACACCTAGTCTCCTCCCAACACACACCAAACACATGATCTTCATCTCTCAAGTCTGAATGGTTCTTGACAGTATACAAATAGCTTTGATATATGTGGACAGTAAGATGCAGACAGGTTAAGTAACATATTCCAGGTCATGCAGTTAATTAGTGTACTGGCTCTTAGTTGCTATCTGAGGTTACTCCCTTACCAAGTTGATTGATAGTCATGTCCCTTGGGGTAAAAGAAGATTTTTAAAGAGAAAAGAAGTAGAAAATATGAAAAAAAAATTCAAATGTTTGTTCCCAGGCTTACTCTCTTTGAATTTGGCTTTGGAAAATAGTTTGGTCAGCATTTTTTTTAACCAACAGATTTTCATTTTCATACTCTACCATTTCTAGTGTTGGCAAGAATCAGAGGTAGTTTTAAAAGACTGGAAGTTCTTGACTGTGTGTTTTAGCCTACCTTGAAACTGAAAGCACCAGTCTCATTCCCCACCTGCCTCCTCCTCCTTCTCCTTCTTCTTCCTCTCTCTTTTTTCCTCTCTCTCTCTCCCACTCTCTTTTTCTCTCTCTCTCTCTCTCTCTCTCTCTCTCTCTCTCTCTCTCTCTCT
>JAAGEH010000045.1:44137967-44155531 GCA_011751065.1 Lasiurus cinereus | reverse complement strand
CTCTCTCTCTCTCTCTCTCTCTCTCTCTCTCTCTCTCTCTCTCTCTCCCCTCTCCTCTCCACATACATAAGATCATTCAGTTAGCAGAAGGGGTTTAGGAGAAGAGAGATAAACCATCAGACTTTTAGGTGCCTTTCACATTTCCCTTTCAATTAACTTAAATAAAACAGCTGCCTATTTCGGTATATGGCCTAGAAAGTCATTGCTAATGCTGCTGTCTACCAGGGGCTCTTTAGTTAATGCAAAATGCACAGGAGCTGAAATAAACAGGTAGCCTGTATTCCGACAGAGATGAATCACTGGTGATACACTGAGTTTCTATCTGAAAAGTGAAGAAGATGAACACTCAAAACCTTGTGTTCTTTTTATAAAATAATACAGCAGAAACATAAAGACCTATGCCCTAATAGCATACTAGTAAGTAATTTCAAAATAGTACACATCCTTTCATCATTTTTCAAAAATCCTAAAATAGTAGTCCACAGCCACACTATTCCCACTCACCTGCTTGCAAGAAACCCTTTCATTCATGAACAAGATGCCTCACTTTCTATATCAGTCCTCAGAGAAAGAACTGGAATGTATTTATGAAGTCCTTACCACGTTGAATTGCCTTCTTCAGTCACCTGAGCTGGGCAATCCAGGTGCACCCCTGTGTGAACTGTGTGCACTGTCCTATTGTATTTGAGCCTTGCTTGATTTTGGCATCACTGGGAGGAATTGACCTCAAGGCCAAAAGGTTATGGGGATTGGCTATGTCTATAGCAGAAGAGCTGCTGTGCAGGAGCCGACCCTATGGATTAGGACTTACTTCAGCGGGGCTTTGGTGCTCACCGAATTTGCCCCTTAAGTGTGTCACTCTTGGAGGTGATAGGATTGTAATCTGGCATGGTTGAAGCTGAATAAGTGCACTGACTCTGGGGTTTCTGTGCCCTGCTCAAAGCCGCGCCCCACCCCCCTCCTCCTCTCCCCCCTACCTCCATTCCCCCCCCCCCCCGCCCCCTGCATGAGCTGCAAAGCAATATGCATATGGCTGCTACTTCTGTTGGGCTTGGAGGTGCCTAGGAGAAGCCAAGCTGTGAACCAGAGTAGGCTGCCACTACTCTCAGGCCTGGGACCACCTATTTATGGGAGGAACAGGACACACTGAAGCCAGCTCCTGCTTGTTTGAGAGATTTTAGGAGAGTCAAAAGAAAACAATTTGGCTAATTAGGTTGACCTTTTAAATATTTTTAAAACAGATGAACAAGGCAGGTATTATGCTTGCGGGGATTATTTCATATTTTATTCCACATTTTTGGCCATTTTAGTAGTTCCTACCTATTTAGAAACAGCAAACATTTAATGTGTAAAGTGTAATCAACTCATCTTTTGTCTCCTAATGAAGATTAACAGACTGTATATACACAAACACACACACATGCACACATGTATGAAGTAAACTACAAACTCCTTTTATTGCTCAAATTTAATGTAACAACTCATTTAGATGGTTCCAGGAAGCTCACAGGGGAGCCCAGGCTGATGGTCAGCCTATGTAGAAATTTCTATGAGATAATCATTTAAAATCATTTAACATCAGTTTCAACTTCATCAGCAACTTTTTTTTACAAAACCTAAGGCAACTTTTAGTGTGATCTATTGTTTCTGTTTCTCTTCAGCCCCCCGTCCCAGGAGTAGTTGCAAAATTAAACCATGCTAGACTTTGAGGAATCAGAGGAGGCATATCTAAAACCCCAAAAGGCCCTAAGGTTCCTAGGCTGACCTACAGGTCTGGATTTGGGAATTCATTATTCCCACTCCCATTTCTTCCTGTCATTTGAGCTGTCACCTTGTAGATGTCACAGCCCATATGTGCTTCCTTCCGTGAAATGAAGCCCATGATCATTGGCTATGAAACATCAGGGGAGCTGGAGAAGCAGTCAGGAGATGTTAACTTATTCTGACCCGTAAGTCACACTGGTTCTGTGCTCAGAAAGTGAGCATGCAGTAGAAGCTCAGGGATAGAAAATAGATATCAATAAAGAGTCAAAACAGAAGGATGTAGGCACTGGAGTTGGACTGCCTAGGTTCAAATCTTAGACCCATTTTGGGGGAGAGGGAGGAACAAGGTAGTTAACTTCTCAAATCCATTTGCTGATCTGTGAAAGGAGAGTAAGGACAGCGCCTGCTTCCTGGAGTTGGGTGGAAGTAATGTGATAGCAAATGTAGCATAGTGCCTGGCACATAGTAAGCACTTAGCAAGTGCTAGCTCTTATTAACTTGTGTACCAACTCTACTAAATGTTCATGGATGCCTGAATCTGAGACTTTAGAGGTCATATTCAGGCCTAGTGGGAAAGAATAACCATGATAGATTAGCAATGGTGTAGAAAAGGAAAGTGGGTCTACTGGAGCCACACATTTGCCATTCCTGCAGGAAACATGTCAGATTCATCTGAATTCCCATGACCTCTTTTCAGGACCCTCCACATGGGAGATACTCAGCATATGTGTAATGAAATGACTATTTGGTTAATGCTTATTGCTATAGTAATGTAGGCAGAAGGAGAGAAAATGGGAACAAAAGTGGATTCAGAGATTGAGATAAAATCTCTCTCCCCAGTGTGTTTTTTGATATCTCCCTTTTGTGGTGTGGCTCTCACCCAGAGAAAGTAGAGTCTTACCAGCAGGTAAATCCTTGCTTTGAAACTGATTGGGCTCAGTTGCAATGGTGAAGTAAAAACCTGGAAAACTGATGGACTAATGCTGAACAATCGGAGGCAGAATGCTGTAGAGCAAGCATGTCAAACTTGGGGCCTACAATGGGAAGATATGTATACATGTAACAAATTAATAAAATTTAAAAAAACTCAGGGCCTGTGGGCCACATGCCTCATTTATTTGGCTCGTGTTAGCCTTTGAGTTTGACAAGCTTGCTCAAGGGGCCACGGCTGGTTCCAACTTCTCTAATAACTCAGCCCACACCAGCTTCTCTCTGGTGCTTGGCTCCCTTATTCATAAAACAAAGATGATAATCTCAGTCAGGGGTGTAGTGAGACCCAAATGGCATTAGCCATAAAAATATGCTCTACATAAAGCTGTTTTACAGGATAGGGGAGTAAAATGTGAAATTCTACCCACCAACCAAGACCCCAACCAAATATTAAAATATATATAGTTAGTCAGCTATATTTAACCTGTTGCTATTTCTCCAAAACTTCAGCCAACCTTCCTTAGCATTTCCTTGGTCTCCTGCTCTGTCCATCTCCATTGTGGGATGAATATTAAAATATAAATGAACCACCTTACCTTTCATAACCAATCCCTAGCCAGAGCCTGTGGAGAGACAAGGCTGTCACTACCTCATTTAACCAGAATGTTGCTCATTTGAAGCTAAATGCTGCTCATATAAGTATGTGGCTCCAGATACAACATCCCAACCCAACCCTCTGGAAAAACAAAAGACAAAGTCAAGAATTTCAAGCACTCAGAATCCAAGATGCCAACATAGGTGAACACCTAAACTGCTGCCTCACACAATAATTTTAAAACTACAACTAAAAGACAGAACAGACATCATCCATAACCACAGTAAAGCTGGCTGAGTGGAAATTCTACAACTAGAAGGAAAGAGAGGGACTCACAGAGTCCCAGAAAGGCTGCAAAAAGCTGAGGTATGGAGACGTGCGCTTGGAGAGAGCCAGTGCCAGGCTGCCTGGCTGGCTTCCTCTGGCAGGAGGGAGATGGGAGACTCCCAACTGCACTGAACCCCAGGTCTAGCCGAAACTCATATGGGGAGAGTTTGGACTGTGAAAAGGGAGAAGTGCATGGAAATTTAGGGGAGCCACGAAAGGGCAGAAGTTTGGTGGCGTGCACAGCACTGCACGCAGAAGACGAACTGCTGATTGTGCCGCTGGCTTTCACTAATGAGTGGCAGAGAGAGCCTCCCAACTGTGCCACTTCTAAGTCCACTAAACCCTAGTTTCGGATGAGACCCTGGGGACCCAGATTCATACTGTCCCGGAGCCCAGGGGAGCTGGAAAGGCAGCAGTCTAGAGGCACTGCACGTGTGCACAGGGATAGCTCTAGCAATTACCCAGGGACACATGAGACCCAGGGGCCACATAGGGCGAGGCCAACTGGAAGGCAAGGCTGTCCATTAAGCCCTGAGACTCCACCCATCCCAAGCTCAACAGAGAGGCTTTTGCAGTTTTGCAAGTCTTGTATCATAAAGCTGAACCCAACACAGAAGTTCTCCTGGCATAGTGAAAATGCAGAGACAAAGAAACAGATCACAAACAAAAGAAATGGAGAAAAACAAAGGACTGGATATGGAGTTCAAAACCACGGTTATAAGGTTTTTCAAGAATTTCCTAGAAAAGGCTGATAAATTTAACAAGACCCAAGAGGAGATGATAAAGGACCAATTACAGATGAAAAAGGACCAACTAGAAATTAAACATATACTGACTCAAAAAAAATATTATACAGAGACCTAACAGCAGACTAGAGGAAGGCAAGAATCGAATCAAGTCAAAAATTTGAAATATAAAGAATCAGAAAACATTCAACTGGAAAAGCAAGAAGAAAAAAAGAATACAAAAATGTGAAGATAATGTAAGGAGCATCTGGGACAACTTCAAGCATACCAACATCAGAACTGTGGGGATGCCAGAAGAAGAGAGAGAGCAAGATACTGAAAACTATTTGAAGAAATAATGACTGAAAACTTCCCACATCTGGTGAAAGAAATAGACTTACAAGTCCAGAAAGCACACAGAACCCCAAACAAAAGGAATCCAAAGAGGACCACACCAAGACACATCATAATTAAAACACCAAGAGCAAAAGACAAAGAGAGAATATTAAAAGCAGCAAGAGAAAAACAGTTCATTATCTACAAGGGAGCACCCATACGATTGTCAGCTGATTTCTCAACAGAAACAATGCAGGCCAGACGGGAATGGCAAGAAATATTCAACGTGATGAATAGCAAGAACCTACAACCAAGAATACTCTATCCAGCAAAGCTATCATTCAGAATTGAAGGGCAGATAAAGAGCTTCATAGATAAGGAAAAGCTAAAGGAGTTCATCAACACCAAACCAGTATTATATGAAATGCTGAAAGGTACTCTTTAAGAAGAAGAAGATATAGGCAAAAGATAACAAATTATGAACAACAAATACATATCTATCAACAAGTGAATCTAAAAATTAAGTGAATTAAAAATCTAATGAACAGAATAAACTGGTTAGTATAATAGAATCAGGAGCACAGAAAGGGAGTGGACTGATAATTCTCAGGGGGAAAGGGGTGAGGAGGGTGTAGGGAGAGACTGAACAAAAATCATACACCTATGGATGAGGTCAATGCGGGGGAGGTAAGGGTAGAGGGAGGGGTGGGAGCTGGGTGGAGTGGAGCTATGGAGGGGGAAAAAAGAGAAACAAATGTAATTAATATGAGCAATAAAGATTTAATTTTTTTAAAAAAAAAGGATTTCAAGCACTGCCCCAACAACCATACCATTTTCAATTGCTGTGGCAACAGTTGTGACCTTGAGTAAGTCACTTCCATTCTCTGGGTTTCAGACCTTCCATTAGTCTGAAGCCTGAGCCTGGTGTTGGGAGAAGCAGCCTAAGAGAGTACCAAAGCCTCACAATCTTGCTGCATCAGACACACCTGGTGAAGGGTTCAGAGTAAGTCTCCCCAGAATGTATCACTTTGGCAGGTAGATGACTTTGAGCTCAAGTCAATCAAGACCCAGAAGACCATACAAATTATCTGAAGGGAAAAGAGGAGTAGAGGGAGGGATAGGGGGAAATAGCTTGGTGAGAAGAAAGAACCTGAAAGTCCTGCCAATATTAATTGCTAAATTTGACCTTAGGAAAAGTGAAATTATTGTGGTGTGTCTTGTACTTGAACACTATACTTGGAACATTGACAAGTGAGGAATTATGCAATCATGATGTCATGCCAACCTGATGAGGCAGGCATACCTGCCCCATTTCCCAGAGGAAGAAAGGGAGGTGACATGGTTTGCCTGGCATTACCCATCTGCAGGCTGGCTGAGCTAGGATTCTGGAGCAGGCTTCCTAGCTCTAAGAGCAGACTGAAGCACTGGTGAGGAGGCCCGGTCTAGATTTTCTTGGAATGTTAGCAGTGACCTGGACTAGACTCATTTCTATGAAGAATAAAGATGAGACAGACAAATTAACACAACCAGGACAGTGAAGACCTGTGCACTAAGCACCTGGGAAGCCTGAGGGAGATAAAATAATCAGGATTTCCAGACCACCAAGTTTCCCCTGTAACTTGTGCTGTTCTTACATGAGCCGCAGCAGTACAAAGACTGGAGCCGCCCAAGGTGGTACAAGCGGCAGGTAGTATGCCCGTGTACTGAACCTCGCTGTGAGACCTGCAATTCCCAGCAGACCACAGGTCTGAGAGGATCTGCCAGATTGGACAGGAAAACTGGAAGGGGAGGAAGGAGGCGCTGCATGTGTTGGTGGCAGAGCTGGGAGTGTGCAGCACCTGGGGCCATGGCCCGTTACCACATGCAGACTTCCTGTGGTGAGCTCACCATCCCATATCCCCCTGGTCGCCTCTGCCTGTATCATGCTCAAAGCATCCTGGGTTGGTGCCCTACTTTCTGTTTATTACTTTACTTGATTTTTATTATGAAATATTCCTGAAAGGCAGTATATAGAATAATATAACTTGTGCCCACCATCAGGCTTTAGAAAAGCCTAACATTCTTTTCCATATTTGCTTCAGATAAATTTGTTTTTGAGACAAAACCACAGAGATATCCTTTGAGGTCTCTCTGGTTTCTTTTTCCTTCTTCTGTCCCCAGGGGAAACCACTCTCTGGCATTTGATGTTTATTCTTCCCACTCATGACTCTTTACTTTTACCACATGTGGACATCAATAAGTAATCAATGGTATTTGCATATATTTTACCTGGATCTTCATGGAATTAGGCTGTTAACTTCATATAAAGTAATTTAGTATTAATAAACTATAATAGTATATTTTATATAATATAAACACTAGATAACACATGAAATGTGGTGGGTAAATAAATAAATATGATATTAGCATAGATGAAATCAACTGCTGCTTGCTCTGTTTTTGCTAACATTTTTAACTTGGTATTCATCTGTGGTAATGCTAGTTCTTTTTTTTTTTTTGATGCTGTATAATATCTCATTGTATGAAAATACTATAATTTATGTATCCACTAGAGACCTGGTGCACAAAATTCGTGCATGGGGGGGTGTCCCTCAGCCCAGCCTGCACCTTCTACAATCCGGGACCCCTCAGAGGATGTCCAGCTGCTGATTTAGGCTCGATACCTACAGGAGCAAGCTTAAATTGGCAGTCAAACATCTCTCTTGCAGTCCAGGATCACTGGCTCCTAACTGTTCACCTGCATGGCTGAGTGATCTCCCTAACCACTCTGCCTGCCTGCCTGGTGCCCCTAACTGCTCCCCTGCCTGCCTGATTGTCCTAACCTCTCTGCCTGCCTGCCTGATTGCCCCAACTGCTCGCCCCTGCTGGCCTGATCCCCCTAATTGCTCTTCCCTACTGACCTGATCCCCCTAACTGCTCTCCCCTGCTGGCTTGATTCCCCTAACTGCCCTTCTCTGCTGGGCTGATTGTACCTAACTGCCTCTGCCTTGGCACCTCCACCATGGCTTTGTCCGGAAGGATGTCCGGAAGGATGTCCAGAAGATGTTCAGTCTAATTAGCATATTACCTTTTGATTAGTATAGATTCTCCTTTTGATGGACAGGCAATTTTTTCCACCTTTTTTCCAATGTTCCAATTTTCTATTCTTTCAAATAATAGCATAATGAGTATTCATGCACATGTGTCAGTTTGTCCAGGCAACATACCTGGGAGTGAAATTGCTGTTTTGGGGGATGCATATCATTCACCTTATGCCTCAAGCTCTTTTCAGCTTCTTTGCCCATTCCTGGCTGTCACGAGTATTTTCCCAGGCAAGGGCACTTCGGAAGTAAGACTAGGATCAGGAAATGCTACTCAATGAAACTGGAATTGCTAGCCATAGTACTCAACCCATATGTGAACACTCACTCTGAGCTAGGGCCTGTGTGCTTGTCAGTGTGGGCAGATGATCTTGAGGAATGGAGGAAATCAAACTGCTGAACTGAGATCCGAAGGCTAGATCTAATCCTGCAGTGACCCCACCAGCTTTATTTTTGGGGGCTCAACCTAAAACTGACAGCTGCCCCATTTCTATTTTTTTCTGTTAAATATTTAACTTTATTTCCTTCTGTCAAACTAATATGTACTCTTGACATAAATGTTAGAAATTTTAGAAAAATATTTTCATGGTAATCACCTAAAATATCACTCCTTTCAGAGACATTCACTGTTAACATTTTAGTCTATTTCTCTTTAATCTTTTTTCTTAGTATTTTTCTCTTACATATATGGTCTGTTGTATCCTGTTGTAATGTAACCTAAAATTATGTAATTGTCCATATGTTAAAAACACTATAATTTAGCCTAGCCAGCATGGCTCAGTGGTTGAGCATCAACCTATGAACTACAAGGTCATGGTTTGATTCCCAGTCAGGGTGCCTGATTTGTGGGCTAAATTAGGACATGCAGGAGGCAGGCAATCAGTAATTCTCTCTCATCTTTGATGTTTCTTTCTATCTCCCTCTCCCTTCCTCTCTGAAATAAATAAAATATATTCTTTTAAAACATTATAATTTTAATAAATTCAGATTATTCTATCTTTTACTTCATTTTCTAGTATGTCTACTTAATTATTCCTATATGGTGGACATTCAGGTTATTTCTAATTTCTATTTTCACAATTAAAACACAGTGGGCATCTTTGGGGATATATCTTGGATGGCTTTTTAGATTCATAAGAGAGGATCTTAGAAGTGTAGTTCTCAGAAGGACAAGGGACATTTTAAAAACTTTTGATGGACATTACTAAACTGTTCTAGAAAGACAACCATGTCTCAGGCCCACAGACTTTAAAGTGTTCAAAATGCCCTACTGGCCTGCCTTCACCCAGGCAGCTAATTGTAAGATCCCTTTACACTGAGACTCAGATGTGGAGAGAGGAAGGACCTTTAAGTGCTGGCTTGCCTACCCACAGACTGCTGGGTTTGGTGGAGGAGACTGTTTGGCGTCCTCCCAAACAGTGTGAATTAAGCTGCTTCCTTCCATAAGCACTAACAAGGCAGTGCCATGGATGAATCATACTGTGGGAAAGTCAGAACCAGGCCTCTTCTATAGAGTAGACAGTTAAAATAGGCCACTGGGACAGTAGATGTATTATTTAAATTTCTTTAGGTTGAACAACAAGACGACTCTGGCTACTTCAAACAAAACAAAGGAACTTGCTGGGGTGAAAGGGCTGGGTCTACTGTTGGACAAGTGCTGCACTGTGCACAGGCAGTGGGGAGCCATTTGGGTTGTCAGACGTGAATGACACTCCCTAGAGCTGGGCGACACACTGCTTGTACCACCGTGCTCAGCAGTCCTGCTGGACTATCTCGTACAACAGTGTTTCTCAAACTATCTGGGCTGAAGAACCAGGTGTATAAAATTATTATTATTACTAATATTATTATTAAAATCCATTGTAGATCAATGCTTTGGTAAATTAAATATGAATTACTAGAAAAGTGAAATGCCACTTGATGTCTCAGCAATGTCAAGTGCTATAAAAGTTTCTAAACATTCAGTTTCTGAATTTGCCTCACTATGGATGAGTAATATGTAGTTTGGGAAACAGCACTAGTCCACCACCCACACTTTGGGCAGTGCTGACATACATTATCCAAACTGTATAAAGTGGGAAGGAAATGAGAAGCCCAGAATAACTAGATCCAAGTAGTTAAGTAGAGTAGACTCTTCATCTCCCACATGTCTTTCACTCTGCCTGTTGGTACTATTAAACCTCATTGCAAAATTTCTTTCTCCAGATTGCAAAAAATGAAACAATTAACAACTCTTTACAGTTTATGTCATATAGCCTCAGCCACCAAAGGAAGAATTGTGGGTCCCAAATCCAAATATCCCACAGAAGGGACTTAGTGTCCCCCCCAGGTATAGTGCTCACTCCTATAGCTGGGGATGTGTTACCTGTGGTCAAGGGCAGGCACCACAGGAAATACCAGCTTTCCAAGTGTTGGGTGCAGTTCTCAGAAAAGGGGTACAGTATCACCAGAAATAAGGGAATTTGCCAGACAGATAAAACAGTAGGTTTCCATTTATTGGGCTGCTATTTTCCTATACCTATATCAACTGAATAGATTTTCTGAAATATATTCCATCCAAAAAAGGGATTTATGGCCCAATAAATGTGGAAAAACTCTAGATTTTATCACCTTCGTAGAAATTGTAAGGCTTATTAGCATATACATTCTGAGAATTTCTGTTTGTTTCTTTAAAAAACACACCTGTTTAATTATGTTTAATTCAGTGTTTCTTCAAGGCCATTTGACAACTAAAAGCTTTTTTTAAAGCAACATCCAGTAACACCCCATAGCATTAGTGTCTCAAGAACAGGTTTTGAAAAAGCCATTCTAGGCATAGATGTTCTCCAGGAAGATAGGGCCCAGATCCTTCAAACAAAACAAAACTTTATACAAACCAGAGAGCTAGATATTTAAAGAAACCGGTAAAGTATTTGTAAAGAGTCATTTTATAACGTAAGTTAAACACCATCAAAGCTACCAGCGTCTAGGCTCAGAGTTTTGTATGTTGACGTGTTAGCGTAGGGTACATCTCTGCAACTCCAAACCTCCCTTCTTTGGAACATCCCCTTCACAGGGCCCTGTCACAGGTTGTTTAGAGCCCTTTTCATGTGATGCCCCCTTTAAGGTAAGGTGTATCTTTATGTCATTATGTGGCTGGCCACTGTGGTTTGCAAAACCAACTTAATAGCACAGGACAGCCATTCTACCCTGTGTGCTCATGTAATAAAAGGCCCCACTCGGGTGAGCAACATGCTTGAGAGCAGCGTTAACAGAACCCCACATCTGGGGAAGCTTGGAGGCGTGTCTGACATTAATAAGTATAATGAAGGCCTTCTCCCCTCTAATGAGAGATTAGAATCTTATACCAGATCAGCAAACCAGATAATAGGCATAACTGATGGACAGAGTAAACTACCTGGACAATCAGGATCAGGGGACATGATCCAGGTTGGCCGCCACATCTGGAAACACAGACAACTATATAATGAATGGTTTTCGATATTGCTTTTAATGTATGATAAGATAATATCTGTGTTCCCAGACTTTATGGTCACTTTGTAGCCAAAGCTGTTATTTGTATGGTGCAGTCACTGAATATCAGGAGGCACTGTTCTAAACGCTTCACGTGAATGAGCTAATTTCATTCTCACAGCCACCCTGTGAAGTAGGGAGTGCCATCCTCTCCATGGGAATAGGTGAGGAAATTGAGGCACTAAGGGATTCAGTATCTGACCCAAGATCCCACTGTTGGTGAGTGGTGGAGCTGAGCTTTGAGCCCAGGAAGCCTCATTCTAGAGCCCATAACCTCCAAGAGGCCTAAGACACCTGAGCTTTGCTGAACAGTCCCCAATAAACAGGGATTTGAGTTCTCTATCTTGTTGTTTTTTTAACCACAGAGGGCACAGGAATGATCACCATAACTTACATCTGTACTATTCTATACAGTTTGGTCCTCATCACAACCCATTACAATAAACCTGGCAGAAGCTATGGTTCCACTTTCTAGATAAGGAATCTGGGCCTTTAATGGGATCCCTACTTACCAAATGGCAGAACGATGTCTCCTGATTTCAAGAATCTCATGGCTTTAACTCATTTTCTGTGCTGCGTTTTGTGGAGGCCAACATCCAAGATCGTCTCAGTGATTCCTGCCTCTTATCCTCTCCCACATGAATTAAGACTTGCTTGTGGAAGCATTAGGATGCTCTGGAAATGACAATGATGACTTCTAGAGCTACGTCATAAATGATGTTGGAACTTCTGGATCACTTGTTCAGGAGGAAGCCAGCTTCCATGTTGTGAGGATGCTCCAGCAGACCCACGGAAGAAGGCTGGTGAAGAATAGTCTTCCACCATCCTGAACAAATGCCCAGCCCTGAGAGTCTGCTCCCATGGAAGCAGATCCTCCAGCCCGTCAGGCGACGGCAGCCTTGGCTGACATCTTGACTGGGATTTCATGAGATACTCTGTGATGGTTAATTTTATATGCCAATTTGATTGGCCATGGGTGTCCAGATTAAACATATCTTGATGCGTCTCTGAGGATGTTTCTGGGTAAGACTAGCATTTTAATCTGTGGACTCAGTAAAGTAGACTGCCTTCCCCAATATGAGTGGGCATCACCAATATGTTGAGGGCCTGAATAGAATAAAAGGTAGCGGAAGGAGGAATTCACCCCCACTTTTTCATGCCTCGCTGCTTGAGCTGGGTCACCTCATCTCATAGTCTCTCTTGCCCTCAGACTGGGACTCACGCCATTGGCTTTCCTGGTTCTCGAGCCGTTGGACTCAGACTGATGACACCACCTGCTCTCCTTGGATCTCCAGCATGCTGACAGCAGAGAGTGGAACTCCTCAGCCTCCATAATCATGTGAGCCAATTCCTTATAATAACGCATCTCTATACACTATCGGTTCTGTTTCTCTGGAAAACCCTGACTGATCCAGACTCCAAGCCAAATCTACCCAGCTAAGTCACTCCCAAATGCCTGACTTACAGTATGTGAAATTGTGAGTTAATAAATATCCATTGTTATTCTAAAGCTAATTTTTAAACATTTCTTAAAAGTTTTTAAGAAATGTTTTGTAGCCAATTCCAAAGTTCTGATCCTGATGAAGGTTACTCACTAGCTGTGATCTTAAGAAAGTCTCTGAAGCACTCTCTTTGCTAAATAATAATCTAGAAAATTTTCGGAGTTGTGACTAATTAACCATTACAACTAGATTCAGGGACAGCTCTGAGTGAACTCCTGGCACAATAAGCCAGGAAAACTTTAAGCAATGAATGAACATTTCAGTCCTGCGTCTGATCTACCAACTCATAAAGATCTAATTTAAGACTCTGTTAGGCGTAGCCCCCAAATGGTCACTGAGCATCTCCTAAGTGGCCTGCTCTGTGCTGAGATACCCAGACCGAAGTGGGCCTTTGCCTACACTGTGTAGTTCACCAAAAATGCCTTTTCTTACCTCCACCTACCACAAACCTATCTCTTGCCCAAGGCCCATCTCAAATGCCTCTGAAACTGCCCAAATCCACTTCATCTGACCCTGTCCTTTAACTCAGCAATGCTGGGAAATGTTTAAAAACCAGCTCTCTTGAGAGAAAAGGTCCTGATTTGTACCCTTCCTTGCTTCCTGTGGTGTTAATACTTCTCCCAAAGCTGATTTAAAGCTCCCAACATGATGTCCCTAAGTGCAGAGTTGGGAAAAGATGGACCTAGCCAGCTCTAACATACCCCTGCATTTTGGACACTTCATTCTCTGACTGTCCTCTTGATTATTTTTAAGTGTCACAGGGACCTCTCCAATGCCAGAATCTCTTCCTCGCCCAGCCTTTTATTATCTCCTGCCTGGACTATTCTGAAAGCCATTTCCCTGTTCTCTCCACCCCTAGGCTGTCCTCACTCCCATCCCTCCTCCCACCACCTTGTAGTGAGCATTCTTACACTGTCATCTCATGGCACCACGCTGCCCATTCTTAAAATCCTTCAGACCCACAGTTTTCAATGAAAAGGTCAAAGTTGTTGGAGATACAAGCTCTTTACAACCTGACTCCATTTCTCTGTCTCTCCATCTTTACACACACACACACATACACACACACACACACACACACACACACACACATACACACACACCTCACATCTCACACACTAACCCTAAGGCACTTCTCTGATGAACCATGACACTCTACATGCTCCCTGAATATTCCTACAGCCTAAAATGCCTTCTCCCTAAGACACAAATCCCACTCCTTCCTCTGGGCCCACAGGCATTATCCTCTTCCTCAGCCCCTCTTGTCTACACATTTCCATGGCATTTTATTGGGAACTCAGCTGGAGGACTTACTATGGGGAATCATGGCTGGTTCTGTGTACCTCTGCCTTTCTCTCCCCTCCCAAAGCCATAAGCTCCTTGAGAGCAGAACTCTCAAGTGAGTTTCCTATTCTTCAGTGCCTGGCACCATGTCCTCACCTGATGATAGAGCTTGTCTAGGTCTGGAAAAAGGAGAGATGTGCTTGGATATCAATGGGTGAAGCATTAGGAATGGGCAGAGCCAAGGACCTCTCCCATCCCAAATCCTAGGAAGGCTCCTGGCAAACAGGGGTATAGGTTGCTGAGGCAGGGGGTGTAGAGGGTAGAGGTTGAGGAAAAGAAGCCCTTCCAGAACTCTCTATAGTGGCTGAGGCTCCCAGGACCCCACTCACACCTGTGCTGAGTGTCCACTGTCCATACTTAAAACTCATCTCTTAGGGTGTCTTTTATGTTGCTTTAAAATCAGTAATTAGGGCCTCAAAGCAAACACTTGACCACATGTTATAGGCTCTGGTTCAGATCCTGACCCAAAGGGTGGAAGTCAGTGAAAAAAATTCAAACTGAAGTTATGGATCACACAGACAATGTCTTAAATTTCAGTTAGTTTTCTTAAAATACAAGAAAGCACCTTGGATGTTATCTCTGCTGTAATTATAAAGAGACCTCAGCACGTCCCTTTGCTCCTGTTGGTTTTTCCATCTAGAAAAGGAAGCTAGTGACCAGATATCACTAATATTTCTGACATTGTGGTTCTAAGCCAATTCCCCCTCTCTGTGCCTTAGTTTCCTCATCTATAAAATGGGAATAATAATACCTAGCCAGCCATCTGAGAGGGCTGTTGAAGACCAAATGAGATGATGAATACAAAAGTACCATTGTAAGCTATGCTATAGCATATTAGTTATTACTTATAACATTTAAATGTTTTAACATGACTGTAGTCATCATGGTGAATGTTAGGAGAAAAGCAAGAGTGCATTAAAGGCATGTCCACCTAAGTGGGGACTCCTCAGTGGTTGGGTAAAGTCAGAGATCAGACATCTTCTGCGTGAGCAGTGGACAGACACTGCTGGCCAGGCCTGTATCAATAAGTTTCATTATGGCTTTTTTATTCCCCAAGATCTACATAAAGGACTGGCCATTAGAATCCAGGCACACTTGCTTTGGAATGTTCAGTCAGCCTTTTAACACATATGCTGGAGAAAAATAAAGTAACTCATGCCTGTTCACCTTTCCTAGGTAGAACATAACTAGGTCATTATAGTATTTCAAATATCTTCTTTCCATCACCATTATTATTAGTTTTTATTATTATTATTATTATTATTATTATTATTATTCCCTTCAAAAACAAGTTCAAAATTCAGAAGTAAGCCAGGTCTCACTTTCATCTACAAGATCATGGCCACACTCTTCCCAGCAGCCTTCATCCCCATGTCTGCAAGCACAATAAAGGTTTAGTTAGGAAATTGTTGCAGTATCCTTGAGAATTGGTACTACTACAGTGACTGAAGTCAGGAGACAGCTTGAGGAGTCCATGTCACTCCACAGATTTTACCTGAACACGATTGCTCACCACTACCCCACACTGCCAGACAAAGAGGGACACTCCCTTTAACCCTGCTTTGCAGATTAACAGAGAAGCTCTTGTTAGGAAACCTCCCTGCGGTATTCCTTCAAGTGTCGCCCTGTCTGCCCAGACCCTTCCTCTGAAACCACCACCATGGGAGTGCAGCTGCTGTGTCAGTCATTCCAATCGATGTTTAGAATAGAAGGTTGAATGCTAAGCAGCTCACTTTTTTACCTGTGTATGTTCTTGATCTACAAAGGTGGACAGACGCAGATCAGCAGATGGTCTACCCATGGGTGACCATCTATCTTGCATCAATGCAAAAGCCCCTGCTGATGGAAGATGTTAAGTAAGAAAGAATGACTTACTTCTCCCACTACCTAAAAGTAAGAGTTAGCCAATCAGAAACCTTCTCTTGGTATGGGAAAGGCAGCCCATTAGGAAAGAGGTGTGAAAGCCTAATCCAATGGTGCTTTTGTGAAAGGACTAAATACCATTACCAATAATAACATCCTGTTGTTGTTGTAAAATCTTTGAAATTTGTAAATTTTTTTACAAATAAAAAAGTACTTTTCTCATGATTGATTTTTTCTATCATAGCCATACTTATGGATAAAACATTAAGTTATTTCTATCTGTTGGTAAATATCACTGACATAAGCCTCCCTGCAGTAATCCTTCTGGTGTCACTCAGGCTCTCCCTCTGGAAACTACCCCCCCACCACCACCACCTTCTGCCTCTCTCTCTCTCTCTCTCTCTCTCTCTCTCTCTCTCTCTCTCTCTCACACACACACACACACACACACACACACACACACACACACACCTGTCCAAGACCCAGAATGGAGGAGTTAACATCTGGCCAAATAGGGGCTCCCAGGACCTATGATAGGCCAGTGCTATGACCAATGTCCATTCAGATAGTGGGTGAACATGCCTTGCTGGTCATTAAATGTGTTAATACTTCCCTTGCCTATCTGCCCTAAGGACGTTAGACGGAATCACCTGCAGGGTCCCGGTAATCTGTGCCTCACACTCCAGAATTTGGCTCTGTGTCAGCCCCAGTATGGGAATACAAGTCAAGTGGCTCCAGAAAGCCATGGGGCAAATTCTGAGTGCCTGGTCAGACCCTTCTGTAACTGTGAGGGCGGGGGTAGGAAATGTCCTCAGTGATGAGCCCTGAAAGGTAGCCTGCTTCCTCTCAGCTGTGCCCCAAAGGTCCAGGTTTGGACCTTTAATAATATCACATACAGCTAAATGGAAAAGTCCCCAACCTGCCATCTGCATCAGCTCCCCTCTGTTAAGCCAATGGAGAGAGATAATTACCTATCTTAAGTTTAATTAACACCTAGGCCTTGCTACTGGGAGATTCCCAAACCCACGGCTCCCAGTAATTGTAAACCTTTATTTATTTGGAAACTTTCATGATAGCCACATAATGGGAGCTAAGGCCCCAACCCTACCCAGAGCCTCATACTTAACCAGCTGCCAACATCCCCTCCCCACCTGCACCTGCCCCTCCCTGTTACTTTCTTGCCTGTCTACCATGCCCCTCCATCACCCAGAATCCAATGCTCATATCTCATTTCCCTATGTCCTTCTTAGTTAGAGCACTCAGAGCTTACAGAGCATTCAGAACCTGAAGACTTGGACCGCAGTTCCAGATCTGCCCATTACTTACTCCATCACCACACACTGGATGTGCCCAACACATTGCCTTGCAAACAGAAGGTGCTAGCCTAGCTGGCATGCTCAGTGGCTAAGCATTGACCTATGAACCAGGAGGTTGAGGTTCCATTCCAGGTCAGGGCACATGCCCAGATTGCAAGCTCAATCCCCAGTATGGGGGTGCAGGAGGCAGATGATTAATGATACTCTGTTATCATTGATGTTTCTCTCTCTCTCTCTCTCTCTCTCTCTCTCTCTCTCTCTCTCTCTCT
>JAAGEH010000045.1:44120435-44137957 GCA_011751065.1 Lasiurus cinereus | reverse complement strand
TCTCTCTCTCTCTCTCTCTCTCTCTCTCTCTCTCTCTCTCTCTCTCTCCTTTTCTCTCTCCTGAAATCAATAAAAACATATTGAAGAAGAAGAAGAAGAAGAAGAAGAAGAAGAAGAAGAAGAAGAAGAAGCTAAACACTTGTCAGTGGCCTTCTTTTTACTCCATTTCATTCTTTAATCCCCAGGTCTCTAATCTAAATATTGAGTTATTGATGCTGCCCTCCCTGCCTTTCTGAGTGGCTATAAGGATTAGGAGGAAAAATGGCTGAGAAGCATTCTATATAATAAAAGGCTAATATGCAAATTGTCCCCTCGACTAGGAGTTCGACCAGGAAGCGGGGCTGGCCTGCCAACCACCTACAGCCCCTCCCTCGACTGGCCCTGCCCCTGATCAGCTGCCCCACCCCGATCAGGCAGGCCAGCCAGACCCCACCTATGCATGAATTCATGCACCACGCCTCTGGTCCTTTATAAGTTACCAGAAGCTTGGTACATGAAATTCATGCACCCAGAGGTCAGTCCCTCAGCCTGACCTGCATCCTCTCCAATCCAGGAGCCCTCAGGGGATGTCCTACTGATGACTTAGGCCTGCTCCCATGGTTTTCTGCTTTCTGCAGGGCCTGCCTTCTTCACACTGCAGCAATGGCCAAGCAGGTCTTGCTGTATATACTCTGGAGTTGGCGGTCTGGCCCTGCCTGGCTCCCCAGGCCCTACAGCAGCCACAGCCACTACAAGTCCAGCCCTGCCTCCCTCTCTGGCCCTTGAAGCAGCCTCAGTGGCTGCTGACCAGGCCCTCCCCAGCGCAGGCATGTGGAGGCCCCTGCCACCCCACCCTTATGCTGCATGCACAACCTCCTCCTGCCTAGTCGACCCATTATGGTGTCCCAGTTAATTAGCATATTTCTCTATTGTGTATATATATATATAGATAAGGTAGCACCTACACAGAGGGTGACCTCCTCAGAGGAGAGAGGGATGGAGTGCTGGAGGTCTCACTGGCCAGCACAGTCTATCAGGGGACAGTTCCTTTGTCCAGCCTCCCCAGTCTAGGTCTGACCTTCAAGAATGCAGGTCCTGCCTAAACTGGTTTGGCTCAGTGGATAGAGCTTGTAGACTGAAAGGTCACAGGTTCGATTCCGGTCAAGGGCATGTATCCTGGTTGCGGGCACATCCCCAGTAGGGGGCGTGCAGAAGGCGGCTGATTGATGTCTCTCTTTCATCCATGTTTCTGGCTCTCTATCCCTCTCCCTTCTTCTCTGTAAAAAATCAATAAAATATATTTTTAAAAAAGGAAAAGAAAAAAATGCAGGTCCTGAGGAAATACTCAGTCCCCATCCTCAAGAAGTCATGTGGGAAGCAGGACTCCCAGGAAGCAACTGAAGAAGAACAGGGTAGGCTCAGTGGCTGTGTGGCCAGAATCTGTCCTGAGATCCAGCCCCATCTGCCCTCGAGGTTCCTCCAGAGGACAGCAATGAAAATTTCTCGTATTTGTATCACATTTTTCCATAAAGTGGCTCAGGTTCATGATTTCCTTTGAATTACACAATGCCACAAGATAGCATAATTATCCCTATTTACAGATGAGGACGCTGGAGAATTGCACCTCTTGGTACAATGTCACACAGGCAGCCTTGTAGAATGGGGTGTAAACCTAGGAACAGGGTACAAAACCAAAATTGGAATACAAATCTAGGAACAGGATGCAAACCCAAAGTGGATTATAACCCAAGATAGGATGCAAAACTATATAATGCATTTTAGCTGATGGGGTGGGGCAGCTGATCAAGGGCAGGGCCAGCCGGGGGAGGGGCTGTAGGTGATTGGCAGGCCAGCCCCACTTCCTGGTCGAACTCCTAGTCGAGGGGACAATTTGCATATTAGCCTTTTATGATATAGAATGCTTCTCAGCCATTTTTTCTCCTAATCCTTATAGCCACTCAGCTAGGCCTCTGAGCTGGACTACTATGTTTCTCCCTAGTGGTATCCAGAAGAGATACACTTATTGACTTATTGACTTTGTTTTCCTTTTTCCTTTCTTTCTTCCTTCTTTTTTTTTTTTTCCCAATGATAGATTCATTTAAACCATGTACAGGTTATTTAAATCATGTGCAGGTTTATCCCTAAACTTATCAAAGAGTAGTAATGAGTAGAATAATGCTGTAATCCATTTACACCCATACTAATAAATTTTTCTAATAATTCTCTTAGGTACCATATGCCTTTTTCAAATTTCACTTGCAATTAAAAATTGCATTATACAGTTTTTTATTTCTTAATTATTTAGCCTCTTTTTAAAAAATATTTTTTTTATTGATTTCAGAGAGGAAAGGAGAAGGAGGGAGAAAAACTTGGAGAATCCAAGATGGCGTCATAGGTAAACACCTACACTGCTGCCTCGCACAACAATTTCAAAACTACAACTAAAAGACAGAACGAACATCATCCAGTACCACAGGAAAGCTGGCTGAGTGGAAGTTCTACAGCTAGAAGGAAAGAGGGGCTCACAGAAACCCAGAGGAGCTGCAAAGAGCTGAGGTACGGAGACGCGCACCCTGACAGAGCGGGTGCTGGAGTACCTGGCTGGCTTTCTCTGGAGGGAGGGAAACAGAGACTCCCAACGTCATAGAACCCCTTCTCTTACGACACTAAACCCCAGATCCAGCCGAAACTCATACAGGGTGAGTTTGGACTGTGAAAAGGGAGAGGTGCATGGAAATTTAGGGGAGTCTCAAAAGATCAGAGGGCTGGTGGGGGCGCACACGGCACTGCGCGCAGGACAGATTGCTGATTGTGCCGCTGACTTTCTCTAGTGGGCGGGAGACAGACCCTCCCAACTGTGCCACTTCTGATTCCACTAAGCCCCTGTTTCGGGCGAAACCCTGGAGACCTAGACTCGCGCAGGGGAGCTGGAAAGGCAGCAGTCTAGAGGCACTGCGGGCGCGCGCACAGGGACCTCTCCAGCGATTACCCAGTCACGTGAGACTCAGGGGCCGTGGAGGGCGGGCCGACTGGGAGGCAAGGCGGTCCCTTAAGCCCTGAGACTCCACCCATCCCAAGCTCAACAGAGGCTTCTTCAGTTTTGCAAGTCTGGCATTATAAGGCTGAATTCAACACAGAAGTTTCCCTGGCATAGTGAAAATGCCGAGACAAGGGAAGGGATCACAAACAAAAGAAATGGAGGGGAAAAAACGACTGGATATAGAGTTCAAAACCACGCTTATAAGGTTTTTCAAGAATATGCTAGAAAAGTTAGATAAATTTAGCGAGAGCCAAGAGGAGATGAAAAAGGACCAACTAGAGATGCAAAAGAGCCAACTAGAGATGGCAAAGGTCCAACTAAAGATGAAAAAGGACCAACTAGAAATTAAACATTCACTGACTGAAATAAAAAATATTATACAGAGTCCTAACAGCAGACTAGAGAAAGGCAAGAATCAAGTCAAAAATTTGAAATATAAAGAAGCAGAAAACACTCAACTGGAAAAGCAAGAAGAGAAAAGAATCCAAAAATGTGAAGATAATGTAAGGAGACTCTGGGACAGCTTCAAACGTACCAACATCAGAATTGTGGGAGTGCCAGAAGAGAGAGAGCAAGATACTGAAAACCTATTTAAAGAAATAATGACTGAAAACTTCCCACATCTGGTGAAAGAAATAGACTTACACATCCAGGAAGCACACAGAACCCCATATAAAAGGAATCCAAAGAGGACCACACCAAGACACATCATAATTAAAATACCAAGAGCAAAAGACAAAGAGAGAATATTAAAAGCAGCAAGAGAAAAACAGTTCATTACCTACAAGGGAGCACCCATACGACTGTCAGCTGATTTCTCAACAGAAATGATGCAGGCCAGACGGGAGTGGCAAGAAATATTCAACGTGATGAATAGCAAGAACCTACAACCAAGAATAATCTATCCAGCAAAGCTTTCATTCAGAATTGAAGGGCAGATAAAGAGCTTGACAGAGAAGAAAAAGCTAAAGGAGTTCATCAACTCCAAACCAGTATTATATGAAATGCTGAAAGGTACTCTTTAAGAAGAGGAAGAAGAAAGAGATTAAAGTCAAAAAATTATGAACAACAAATATGTATCTATCAACAAGTGAATCTAAAAATTAAGTGAATTAAAAATTTGATCAACAGAATAAACTGGTGAAAATACTAGAATCAGGAGCACAGAAAGGGAGTGAACTGATAATTCTCAGGGGGAAAGTGGTGAGGGGTGTACAGGGAGAGACTGGACAAAAATTATACACCTATGGATGAGATCAATGGGAGGGAGGGAAGGGTTGGAGCTGGGTGGAGGGGTGCTATGGAGGGGAAAAAAAGAAAAACAAATGTAATAATCTGAATATTAAAGATTTAATTTTTTTTAAAAAAGAAAAACAAAAAAAAAGGAGAGGGAGGGAGAAAAATCAATGATGAGAGGGAATCATTAATCAGCTGCCTTCTGCACGCCTCCTACTGGGGATGGAGCCCACAACCTGGGTATGTACCCTTGGCTGGAATCGAACCTGGGACCATTAAGTCCACGGGTTGACACCCTATCCACTAAGCCAAACCACCGAGGGCTATATTAGCTTCTTATAAATGTAACATGCTAAGAAAATTAAAAATCCAATTAGTCCAGTATAGTATAAAATATAAAAAGTCTCCATAAGCTGCTGGCACTCTGGGCCAGCAGCGGCTGATTTAGCTGGTTAGCAAAGCTGTTTCTCCCTGGGGACAGTGGGACCCCTACCAGACCTCTGCATGGAGGTAGAATTCACTCAGAGCCTTCCTAGAAAAACAGTTGCCACTCACACATCTGTCTAGGTCTCCCGCTTTCTTGGAAAGCAAAGCCATCCCTCTCCCCAGCTATCTACTTTCCCGAATGGGAGGAGCTGAAGCCTCTGTAGGAGAGAAAGACATAGCCCCTCAGGTGGCTGATCTGACCAAGGACAAGGAACAGAAGGACTCTCCTGGCAGTGTTTGGTGTGCCTGGTGCGTTGGGGAAGAAGGAGCCTCACAGTAAGGGGTGACAGGTTGCTGGAAAACAAATCTTAGAACGTGTCAAGAAGCAGAGTTATCCATCGAGGGGCTGGGAAAGAGAGATCTCCCAAAGGCCGCTGGAATTTGCAGACCCCCAGAGAGGAGATAGTCCACCTCAAATATCCCTTCTAGTCTTGAGCTAATGTTTGCAGTGTCTGTTTCTGAAAAGTTACTTCAGCTCTGGACTCTGAGCTACTCAGAGCAGCCCTGAGGACCAAATGCAAACTGAATGATAATGCCTTCACAAACTCTTATAAATAACCATTTCTCTCTGATCCTCCTGAAGCCTTAGCATAAGCCTGGGTCAGTGGTCATGAGAGGAGAGTCTCTGCTGAAGAGACTGTATACCCTTGACCAAGCCCACTTCCCTTTTCTTCTGAGCACTTGCAGCTCAGCTACATTCCCCAGCTGAACTTGAAGATGCTGTAACCCTTTATAGATACATAGATACTTGTGTAGCCAGGAGCTGAATTCTGACCAATAGAACGTGGTCAGAAGTTATATGTATCACTTCTAGGCCTGTCCTTTAAAACCTTCAAATAATCTTGCACACTCTCTGCTCACTGAGGATATTCTTTGGCCAGAAGCCTATGACCCGGAGATAATTCCGAGGCACTGAGGGAGGGGTCAGCAAACATTTTATTTAGAGAGCCAGATAATAAATACTTGAGGCTTGTGGGCTATAGTCTTTGTTACAACTACTCAGCTCAGCTGCTGTAGTGCAAAGCAGGCATAGACAGTGAGTAAATGAATGAACATGACTGGGTCCCAATAAAACTTCATATGCAAAAACAGCCAGCAGGCCAGATTTAGCCCATAACTCCTGCTCTAGAAGATGATGGAACCACACTGAACAAGAACCTTGAGTGGAAATAAACTCTTATTAGGTTAAGCCAGTGAGAGTATGGGTTTGTTAAAGCAACCAGAATTCTTTACCCTGTTTAATTGCCAACCATATTCTATTTCTCTGGTTGCCAAGTTTGTGGGTCAGGATATGAACCAATGAGAAGAGAAAAGAAACAAATATCATTCTGAAAGGGCCTTTAGACGTATAGGGCTGGAGAGAAGTTGCAGGTGATAGGAGTTATTAAAAAAAATCCCTTCTGCCCCACCCTCAATAAAGCTCTGGAGTACTATGCTTCCTTTAAAACCTAGATCAGGTAAGAGTTTATGACTCATCCAGAGCCTTTGAGGAGAACACTCTGATGGTTGGAGAGGATGATCATCTCTTTTTGAACTCTTTGACCACTCCTCCCTCCCTTGAGGGAGTTATGTGGGCTGCCCTCCTCTGCATTTCCTCAATACTATATACATAAACTGACCATACCTTTTTATGCAGCACATTTATTGCATGTTTTGGTCTTTTCCACTGGAGTATGAGCTCCGTGAGAGTAAAGACTACTTCTTATTCCCCCTCTTTATTCCCTTCTTGTTTCCCACCTCCATCTCCCACTTCATCCCCAGCGCTAGCACTGTGCTTGGCACACACCAGATGCGTTACAAATGTTTTCTCAATGAAAGAGAAATGAATGAATGAAGACATGCACAAGTTAAGGTCAAAATTATCATCCAAACTAAGACATTTTGAGAGTGAGAGGTGGCTCTACTATATAGTCATAGGCCACATAACATTTTGACCAAGGATGGACCACATATACAATGGTGATCCTCAAAAATTATAATGGGGCTGAAAAATTCCTATTGCCTAGTGACCCTAGTAGCATCATAGCCATTGTAATGTTGTAGCACAACACATTACAATTGCCTACAGTATGCAGTACAGTAACATGCTGTATGTAGCCTAGAAGCAATAGGTTATACCACATAACTTAGATGGGTAGTGGGCTATACCATCTCGGTTTGTGTAAGTGCACTCTGTGATGTTCACATGGTGATAGGATCACCTAATGACGATACCAGTCAGAACATATCCCTGTCATTAAGTGACACACAACTGTAATTATGTGAGGACACTGGGCATAAATGAGGACTGTCCTGAGAAAACCAGAATCTGCGGCCATTCTAGCAGCGGGCTACTTTGAATCACGGCCTCCAGCAATGTAGAGCATTCTTAAAGGACACTAGCGATTTCTATTAGTTTAAGAACCTTTTAAGATTAAAAACAAACAAAAGAGAAAACTCAGAGTACCATGGGAAGGAAAGGGTGATGTGATTTGAAGCTCTCCTTGGCAGGAATCTGGGCGGATCAGCATAGCTCTCTCATTGCCCTATGAGTTTTCACTGATCATTTCACACCAATGCCAACCACAACAACTTGAGTTTACAATACAGCTCATATTCACCCTTAAGCACAGTCCCAGTCATACCCACAAGAACACACACACCACAATTTCATCAGAACAAGAAGATCCTAAGTATTCTTGCATGTACTCTACATAGAATGTTCCCACTGAAAACCTCAGAACCTCCATTTCTAGAAAACAGTCTAAAGGATTACTTTAGGAGGAACATGTCCATTTCAGGAACATCTATTTGACAGGCAAATGAAATCATAATTGCAAATATGTATGGAAAGTATTGAGAAGTTGTATGTGTATGTCTGCCTGTCTCTCTGAGTATAGAATACTAATCACACTAGAAATATTGATGTAGACTGATAATCACATGCTGACAAAATGAATCCCATTTCAGGGAACAAATAAAAATCTAGCCATAGAGTAAGACAGCTGCCTCGCTCTCCTGCCACAGCCGATGGAAGCGATTGGGCTGGAAATAGAGGCGCATATACATGTGGATATCTAGAGCTTCAGACAGAAAATTAGTCCATAATCTTTCCATATGAAGCCTGCCGTTTAAATATCCACCTACTGCTTCCCATATCTAATAGATGACTTCCTCGTCTTTGTCTGTTTTTCCTCCTTGGGCCCTGGAATATGTTTCATGGAAAAATGTCCCAGCTCATGTACACATTCTCCCTGTGGGGGAGCCCTAGGGTGGCTCACTCATCCCAACTGTGTTATTTCCATGTGAATATTCCAGCAGCAGCCACTCCTTTCCTGTACTGCATTTTACAAAGCACTTACTCTTCCAATATTTAGATTTTGAGCCTCCAAACCAGCTGAGAGGTAGTTTGGTGAAATATTACTACAGTATCTCCATTTCACAGAAAGAACTATCCCCAAAGAGAAACTTGCCCAAGGTCCAGAGCTAATGTCTGAGAAAATCAGGGCTAGACCCAGATCTCAAGTCTAGTTTTCTTTCAGTTATGCCTTGAACCTTGCCCACAAGAACACTGCTCACCATCCCACCCTAGCCCCTCAATCCCATATTTGAGGGTTAATATTGATAATTTGCTAAGATCTAGGTCAAAGGAATGGAAAGGCAAAGATATAGTAGAAGATTGAAACCTGTTTTGACTTTGTCATTGTAAACACATCCAAAAGGGTCTGACTAGCCATGGACTCTGAGAGGTTCCTTCATCTGTAATAGCTGCTGCATATCTAAGAGGAAAGGCCCCACACACCTTGATGTGTCTGTATATCTCATTTGGACAAACAGCATGGCTCGGTCCAGGCACAAACAGGAACACTTAATCACGTGGTGCTGTTTTACAGAGATGAGCTTCTGTACTGGAAATCAGATGGTGAGCAGTTTTCCCTGGGAATCACTGAGGGTAAGATGGCATGCAAAGGCTGAGACAAGTTTATCTGCAGAGGAAGCCTTGGAAGAGCACAGACAGCAGCTGTGCGTAAGGAACTGGTGATGGTTTTGTAGATCTGCAGATGGTGCCGGGGATTCATTTTCAAGCCCTGAACTGCAACATAGACTGAGAGTGTGCTGATACAGGATCCAGTGGCCCTACCCACCCCCCACCCATTCCCATCCCCATGAACTCATGTCACCTTAGAAACATCATCCTCACTTTGTGTAAGAGTTCAGCTGCAAGAATGAACCAATAGAAATATGGATTATGATGCTAGGAGAGGTACTCCTTGACCAAAATATTTATTCTTGCCTACTCTAGCTTCCTCTCATCATGTTGCTTGAAATACCTTTTTTACTTGGCCTTTTATACCTCAAAGCTTTTTAATATTCAAGAGTGCCTTATAAAATGTTGATTCTAGGCCTCAGTTTCCCCATCTGTAAAAAGAAGGGACTAGACTGGAGAAGCACTGAGCTTCTGTCTAGCTCTCAGGCTCTTGGGGTGAGAAAGAGTCAAAGATCTTAGAGTGGGCTGGTGACCTCTTGAGCCATTGTTGGCTAATCCTGGAACCAAGAGAAGGAACAAGCAGATAAGAACAAATTCTACTAGGAGAAGAATCCAGAATTGGAGTGGCTCCCAGCTTGCTGCAGGGGTTGATGGGGAAGCTTCCCCAGGTTATCAACTCCCTCTTATTCTCTGACTTGGTAAGGCTGGATTCCGGTCTCTGTTGTTAGGAAAACAAAACACCTGCTGCCAAGTGCCCACATGGCCTTTGATCAGACACTTGGGTTCTTCCACACTTCCTTGGATAGATCTGGGTTGCTTCTAAACTGAGTTATCCCAACCCAAAGATACAAGGGGAAAAGTATAGGACTTGGAGTCAGGAGACCTGAGTTCTGGCCCCAATTTACTGAATGATCTTAGGTAAGTCATGTTATGGGCCCTAACCTGGCCCTTAATTTCAGTGTCAGCCCCCATGTTAAGATCTACCATGGTCTCAAAGTTTTGAGGCAGTGAAAGAGATGCCTCACAGGCAACTACCTCTCTGGGTTGGCCAAAGGAATGTCACCTCCAAATTAGACTCTGGTGATTAGTCAAGGCCACAGCAGGTCCTAAAAATGAACTCTGTCCCTAGAGCTCCAGAGAGTTCTAGCCCATGGTCAGAGGTTTCTTCTATTCTGCCCTACTAGTGGATGGAAGAAGGAAAAAACACATTTGACCTTAACTTTTGCTCCTTCTTCAATTCAAAACATGTGTGCAGATGCCCAGCTGGTGCTGCTAGTTGTTTGAGCATCATCCTATGCACCGAAAGGTCACCCATTCAATTCCCAGTCAGGGTGCATGCCTGGGTTTCAGGGTTGGTCCCGAGTAGGGGTCATGAAGAAGGCAACCCATCAATGTTTCTGTTTTTATATCTCTCTCCCTCTTCCTCTCTCTGAAATCAATAAAAACATATTTTTAAAACTATTTATGTTGAATGTCTTGCTATTATCTAATCCAACCCACCCCTTTTACCTCTGAGAATCCTGAGGCCAGCGATGAGAAGTGACTTGACTGAATCAATGCAGAGGGATCCAAGTCACTTCAAGGCCTTGAACAAAGGTTCTCCCGGCAGGCTTTCTCCCTTCATTTGGCTCAAATTAGAGAGCTTTGGCAGAAACCTTAGAACTGAAATAAGCAAGATGGGACTCCAATGCCATTCAAAGCCAATTCCAAGTAAATTTTCCTTCTCCAAACTAGAAACACTCCTCCCTCCGAAGGTCAAAGAAATTCCAAGGAAAACCTTGGGAATTGAATCTACCTTATGTAGGGTTGAGGAGTCAATTGAATTCCAATCTTCTCTGCTCTCTAAAATCTTGGCTCCTCCATTTGGGTGATGAGCTTGAGCTTTATCAGACCTATGCTCCTAGCCCGAAGTGGAACCACTTCTTTATTCCTTTCTTAGCATTTCCTGAGCCTCTTAGCATTTCCTTAGCATCACCAGCCTCTGTATTAAGTTTGCTGAATCAGAGATGCCTAAAAACATATGCCTGTCCTTGGGTAACTCAGCCAACCAAGAAAGATAGAGATGATTAATAATATTGATGATGCAATGGGGAGACTCCCTCAACCTTAAAATAGACCTGCTCTTCTAGGGCAAGGTCTTGCCAGACTAGATCTCAGGGGTGGAACCAAAAGAGATCATGTTCCTCTGGGGGCTGCCACCCACCCATCAGGACCATTTTTCCCAGGAAGACAGACACCTGACTTTTCTACCTCTAGCATATGCAGCTAGTAGATACTCGTTCACTGGGTGGTGGGAGTGGCACATTGATGAATGGCATCACAAATATTTTTCATCAAGCATTTACTATATGTGAAGTGGGAAAATAAAGAAAAATGGATCTTCAGTCTAGTGTCAATTTCTGCCATCACAAAGCTAAAAATCTGTTGATATGTCATAAAAACTGGAGGAACGTAAAAAGAGCCTGAATTTAAGAGTTTGGACTCCTGGGTCTCGATCCATTTTTCAGCAGAACATCATCCTTCTTTGCTTCAGTTTGTTCATCTCTACGTGCGAGCAGGGCCAAAGGATGCTCTAGAATTGCAAGAGAGGTGCTGCCTGATAAATGTTTACTTGGTTTGTTTTTCCCTTAAAGTTTGGGTGTGGTTTTTTTTCTTTGAGGTGATTTAAGGTCTGAGCTAGGAAGGAAGAGAAATGAAGCCAGGATCAGGTGGGAAGCTGGGTAATAAAAGCCAGAGGAGAATGATGTGCTACGGGAGGGAGTGGCCTGGGAGAGAAATGAAGAGATGCAGGAGAGGAAGCTGTCAGAAAGGCCACTCGCCATGGAGGTTAGAAACAAGGACCTTTGCTGATGCCACTGAGCAGCCCTAGAGAGGGGAAGAAACCAGTACCAACCTGCAGGCCCACGTGGCCATTCAAACCACCAAAATAAAATGGTGGTGAGTCAGGAAGGCTGCTCAAATTGGGTCCCTGAAGAGCTGGTGGTAAGGGTTTGTCCAAGGCACATTGTGGCCTATGCACATGGCTGAGCCAGCAGGAGCAGGAAGGGCCCCAGCTAAAAGTAAAGCAGTTCCAGACATGGCCAGGTTGCAGAAGGGGCTGGTACCTACAGTACAGAGCACCCTGGCCCCAGTGCACGCTGGCCTCCTAGAGCCCTGAGTAGTTCCCCACATGTCGACATGGCTCCTCGCCCCAGCAGTCCACACACACTCTGGTTCTGTCATGCATCACTTACCAGCAGATGCTGGGGCTACTGATGCACACCACACAGAGGAAAGAGTTCTGCTTATTAAATTACTAAATCCTGTTAGAAACGAGGGCAACTTGCTCCTAATAGAATTTTTATGTTTCTCATGATCCTTGGTGACTCCCAGGAGGTTCTTCATTCTCCGGTGTGGTGCCAGGAATGGATTCCACAGCCAGTTTCTCTCTCTCACAAGCAGAACCATTAAAAGCAACTCTGTCCCTCGGAGGAAATCATGCCTTCTTAGTACAAGAGAGCCTTTCTAATTTGTTTAAAATCTACTGTTCAGCTTAAATTGTATGTGTAAATGAAAGGTGAACTTTCCACCTTGGTTCATTTCCTCAAGGAAAGGACGAAATTGAAATCCATTCTGTGAACTCGGTCATTTAAAATAACACTGGCTTTAAAGTTAACACAGGTGATCCTCAAAAGGCAGGGCTGGGCTCAAACGAAGAGGTCAGGTAGTCCAATCCCCCTTATTTCTGGAGAAAATGTGCTTAGTCCACATCAAAAAGGCAAGACACCATAAAATAATTTCAAAATCTGGAAGTAACAAAGATTCCACAAATTCTGCAAAGAGCCTCCTTTCTCAATTCTGTATGCAAATACTGATATGAGCATGGGTTTAAGAGTTTGGAACCCTGGGTCTGGATCAGTTTGTTCAAGACCTACCACTTTGCTTCAGTTTGTTCATCTCTATGTTGATGGTGGGGCAGTGAGAGGGATGTTTTCTTTAAGGAGGAGTGTTGGGGGGGTGGGGAGAGAAATGGGTGCTCTTTGAAACTGTATTAGTTGTGAGGGTAATACTATTGTTTATTTTTCGGTCTTACTCCCCCTCTTTCCCCCTCAACCTGCAACAAGCTGTACAAATGAACAGGAGTCGTTGATGCGCAGACTCACGCTGCCACCCTGCAGCAGTCTGTCTTGCTGCAGAAAGCACTCCTGCTCCAGGCAGTCGGAGCTGCATTGCTGGGCTGGGGGAGACTGTGGAAAGTGCCTTGCTGCATGTAAAGAACCATCAGGTTACTTAAAGGAGAAACACCAGTCTCACCTTGCATGGAGAAAAAGCTGATTTCGATGAGCAAACCAGACAGACCTCAGGTGCCTTCTGGCACATGTACTTCATCTGACTGTACTTAGTTTTGCTTTTGTCAGCCACTCTTTTTCCTCTGATTATCAGGAGCAAATTAGTTTTCAGTTTTGTTTTGTGTTTCTTTTTTTCATTTAAAACATCTCTGCTTACGCTGGTGATATCATCCCTGGAAGACTGAGACTAAGAAGAGTGAATCATGTATCACCTTCACATTTCTTCTAGAATTACATCAGCAGAGCCCTAGGGTGCAGTGAGGATAAAAGCCAGAAGTAGAGGGGAGGGAGGAGGAAAGAGAAGGGCACCAGGAGTGGGGAGGAAGGGAGCTGGTTCTTTTGCAGTCGGCTTATTTTCTTCTTCCTCCTTCCTCAGCCGCTAACACCCCCTTCCTTATTTATAAATCAGACCATAGGAAAAACCAGACAGTTGCCTTATATTTATTGATAGTGTTGGTTTAAATGTCATTTGTCTGAACTTTTGACCAATCACCATATCCCCATCAGTCACAGATGAAAGCCAGCCTTAGCATTCTCACTGGACACGTAAATTGGTTAAGAATGAAGAGACGCAGTCCCTGCCCCACCTCCAAGTATTATCCATATGGTCCCCACCCTCCTTAATATCCTCATCAATTTTAAACAGCAAAGGAACTTGGCAGCGTGTGGAGATTATTGGAAATGTGAAATCTAGTCATGCAAGAGAGTGATGGCCCACACAGCTGTCTGCTGGTCAGGTGAGAATAGAATGGAGGGCACATGATGTGGGGTGTCTAGGTAAGATGGGATTTGACTTTCCTGACCTCTCAAGCTGGGGGTTTTTAAATGTCATTCAATGATATGTATCAGAGGTATTCAAGGAGAGGGACAGGGGCTCTCAACCAAACCAAAACATGGTGAGTGATAGATTCGAAGGCCTGGACCTTGTCTTAATGCCCTAAAGAAATGACTCTGAATATTTTACTATTATTTCCCACCCACGCTTTGCTTTGCTTTTCTAAAGAGTCTTATGCCTGAATCACTCCCGTTAATTAGGAAGAAAAATCTTTCATCCTCCATTCCTCAATGGTTCGTGAATTCCAGACTCCTTAAAATCTCTGGGTCTAGTTGCTCAGAACATGTTTATGACGAAAAACAAAGCAAAGTGGCCTCAGGACATCAGGGAAGGCCAGGAGTGCAATCCATTTCTGCAATACAAAAGGGGCCCAAAGGGGCAAAGGGAAAAAACGATCTGCAGAAGGCACAGCTTTGGCAGCATCTTACTACAAATTCTAGCTGACCGGGGTGTAGTCAAATTAGAGACATCTGTTTGAAATTTACAACAGAAACAAACAGAAAGCATGAAAGCCCTATCACACACACACACACACACACACACACACACACACACACACACCAAGCTCTAGCAGCTCTTCTCTGCCTTGACCTCCACACTATTCCTCCACTGGGTCATGCGAGGTTGTAGAAGGGTCTTCCACCTGCTTCCCCATTCACCCCACCTGCATCTGGACTCACTCGTGCCATCTTCAGAACTTAACTTTCCCACTTCTCAGAAATCTCCTTCTTTGGGTCTCTAGTTTATCTTTAAAACTCCTTCAGCTGCTTGTAAAGGAAAAGATTATATTGTATTCTCACACTTGATCATTAGCATTGACCTCAAAAGGAGGTGGTAAAACCTCACAAGATGTCGAAAGTCACTCCTCTTAAATAACCTCACAGGTCTGAGAGTGAGGAGCAGAACTCACCCTGAATCTCCAAGAATTAACTCAGAGAGACTAGAGAAAACCCACACTCGCAGAAGTTAATTAATGAAGAAAATGGGATATACTTGGGAAGGCTGTCCCCAGCCGCAGAACCCAGAGTGGCAAAGGGCCAGAGAGGCCCAGGCTTCATATAAAGTGGGTTTCCCTCCCCTAGTCACCTTCAAGCGAGGCAGAGGCCAAACGCTGTCTGACCACACCATCCTGTTGATGGACACACCCTCTCCGCCCCTCCCCCCAAGCATTCTCAGCAGCAGTTCCAGACGCTCACCTGTTCTGTTCAATTTTCCTCTTTATTCTCTTCCCACTGGCGGGCAAACAGAACCAGAGCAGTGCTACTCTTCAAAAATAACAAAATGTTTTATACACATTTCTGTATATACAACTGAACAACATTTTACATGTCCCTTTTGCACAGCAAAAGATATAAACATCCAGCTCTGAGAACAGTTATGTACATAAAAAGATGTCAAAAATACTTCACAACAGTGCAAAAATATTTTACACAGTATCATGGAGTGAGATCTTTTGAGCAGGATGAAGGTGTGTGTGTTTCTAAAGGAAAACTCCTTTTCTTAGATAGTAGATGTCTTTAACTGTAAACAAAATGCAGCTTTCTTTCATTTTCCTCTCTCCCCCACCCCCCCACCCCAAACAAATATTTGAGGAATTTGGCAGAATTTCAAGGGTCTTAGTCTGAGGTAAACAACCCAAGCTCTCCACCAGGACTGGAGGCAAAGAGGCGGCCGAAACAGCCCCAAACGTTGTGAGAGTAAATTCCTTTTTCTTTTAAATCATATGCCAATGACAATGCTAGGCTGCTCCCAGTTGAGGGGTGGGGAGGAAGTTAACCCCTCCTCCAGAGGCCCCAACTGCCCCACAAACAGGAAACTGGCCGGCGGGCACCTGACGCCTGCGGGACTTTTCAGCGGGCATTTCCCTCACCCTGACCCCAAGGGGCTGCCTCTCTCCTTCTCTTTAGGGTTTCATCACCCCATCCCCACACATCCAGCCATATCTCCATAGGCAACCTGAGCTCCACTTAAAACCGAGCCAAATGTGTTCAGGGAGAGAAGCAGGAACTCTGGGCCTTAAATGTCCCATTATCCCTTTCCTGGGCGCAAGCGGGGGGCAGGGCTAGGTAATACGGGAGCTGTCGAGGAGGCTGTTCAGGGAGTCACAGTGGGGCGCCAGGGCGCGCGCGCATAAGGTGGCGGGGAGCTCAGCCCGAGCGCGGCTCGTCTGGGCTGGCGCGGTCCGTAGGGCCAGACTGGTCCCCGGAGGTGACAGAGGTGGCATCTGGGCCCCCGCCTTCTATGGAGCTCTCGCTGCCAGTGCTCTCCCCGGACAGAAGGCGCGTCACCCGCAAGTCAGCTTGTAGGCTCCGCACGTCGTTGCCGAAGCTGAGCTCGCCCAGATCGTTAATGAGCTGCGACAGCTCGGCCTTCACGTCGGAGGAGCTACCCAGCAGCAAAGGCGGCGGCGGCCCAGCCCCGGGTCCCAGCGAGACCCCACTGCCCCCCAGCGCCTCCTCACGGCCACTCTCCAACGTGTCCAGCAAGTCCCCACATTCGAAGTGCATGGCCACCACCAGCGCCCGCTGCGCCTCAGCCTCTTCCTCGGCCGGATCCCTCTCCCTGGCACGATCCTCTTCCACCTCTTCCTCCTCCTCCTCCTCCTCCAGGCAGTTCTCGGCATGCTCCTCTTCCTCTTCTTCCTGCAGCTCCTCCTCCTGCTGCTCACCGGCCAGGTCCTCCGTGATGGAGCCGAGTTTGGGCGCGCTGCGGCTGCGCTCCACCGGCGGCTTGTAGCAGCAAGGTCCGTGCAGGAGCAGCTTGCGCAGAGGCACGAGCGGGATGGTGTGCGCGCCCACCAGCTCCTGCTGCTGGTGGCGCGCGTCGTCCCGCCGCTTGAGCCGCTTAAATTCCGCCAGTGCATTGGCCGACGTCTGGTAGAGCAGCAGGGCCATGGCCTGCGCCTTCTCGGGCTTGGACACCAGCACCGCGTGGCAGCGCAGCATGACCGCCTTGTGCTTGAGCTCGTGCCGGTACACCCAGGCGAAGACCTTGGGCAGCCGCGCGTCCGCCACGCAGTAGGTGACGCGGTGCAGCAGGTAGAGGTGGCCCGGGCGGCGCAGCGCGCGCTCTTCGGCGTGCACCATGCGGATGCCCTGCGCACTCACCGTCAGCTTCATCTTGGTGCCCTGACGGCCCGCCTCGCTCTTGCTCCAGATCTTGCCCACCGCGAGGTCGGTGCAGCCGTCGCCGCGCGCCTGGATGGTGGTGGCGTTGCCCAGGTAGAGCACGGTGTAGGTGGGGTCCTCGCTCGTGATGTGCAGCTTCTTGCGCTTGGAGCGGAACATGCTGCCCACCCGGCTGAGCGCGCCTTCGGGGCACGCCCGCGCCAACGAGCTGAGCGCCGAGTAGTGCAGGCTCACCGCGTAGCCCTTGGGCTTGGACGCCTGCCTCGGCGGCGCCTCGGCTAGCAGCTCGAACTTGTGTTTCTTCCACGGCAGCATCTCCGGAGGGCGCCCCCGCGCAGCTGGGCGGCGGCGGCGGCGGCCGAGAGCTGAGTGCGAGCCCAGCTGAGCCACCCGCCTAGGCCAGGCTCGGCCCGGGCAAGACCGAAAATTAAAACTCCGCTGGGAGTGGTCCGGTGGAAGGGGTTGGGGGCGGGATAAGGGTGTAGTGCTCGAGAACCCTGCGGGGAGCCAGGGGCAGGGTTTT